>JAAAKQ030221073.1:0-11460 GCA_010016005.3 Zanna intricata | reverse complement strand
GAACTTTCACCACTAAATCGATTGGGAGAGCCTTTCCCAATACGGTGGTCGCCTCAAAGGAGGTTGTTTTAAAAACTGCAGTGCACACAATTATGGCTCTGCACTGGGCACTCCTTAAATTTCGAAGAAGCGCTCTATTTTGATCCAACCTATGCGGCCATCCTGGCGCCGCGTAAGTAAGCATGCTCTCGAAGACACCTTGGTACACCATGTACATTTGACGACCATATGGAAGAACGTAGTTCCATTTTTTTTTCTGTAACTGGTATTATGTGATACTAAGCTTTCCGCCTATGTGTGTTTGGAGTGTTTTGTAAAGTACATGCTAATTGGTACTGAATAAAGTTTTTTCGCATTGTAAGTTACTCGGTTTATTCCAAAATTCTTATTAGACCATACAACTAGGTGCTGCTTTAGAAAATCCAGGATCTTGCTGACCGAGTTGTTCTTATGGATCTGAATTATTGACTTCACCACAGATTGGACTGGGATCCAACTGGGGTTTGCTGACTACACAAATTTTGTCTGATGGCCAATATATTTACTAAGCCCGATGACCCACCTACCCAATTGACTACTAATCCTTAAGCATGAGAGTTCTCCACCCTTCAGTCACTCTGATCTTTACTGAATAGCCACCAATTGATATCATTGATGATCTTCTTTGTGCCTCTGTCTGCCCAGAACTTTGAGACTTCGGGTCTTTTTAATGGATCCATTCCATAATTTTTGAGCTCACACTCCATAAATAGGTTAGTAACTGAGTTCATGGCTGTGTCTTCATCACTATTCTCTCCTCTGATCAAAGACACTGACTAGTATCAATAAAAGTTTTGATGATACTTTTGAGCTAGTCTAAAATATTCTGAACAGTCTTAGCTCTGAGTTTAGGAAAGTACCCAGTTGCTCTTCGATGCAACTCTACACTGCATGATGTCTTGTTTGTTTCATTTGGGTAATATGCAGGTAGCGAAAGATAAAGAAAGGTAATATTTTCATTTGTCTGACAAAAAGTATTTCTAAAACGGGGTACAGGGATATGTATCTGGCTTTCAGGCACAGCTTTACTCACATTAACTATTTAAATTGCTCAACATACAGCTACTCCAAGTCTCAGTCAGAGTCTGCGATCTTCACCAGCATTTATAGATCCTTCAACTAAAATATGTGAAACAATTCATTGTATGACATTAACAAGAAGTTAATCCATTGTGCATTTTTAGTAGATACTGTGCTTCCTAATTTGCATTACATTCTGGGAGTTAAAATTAATTAAACATTTTTTTTTGTAAATGTGTTGTTAATGTAATTTACAGAGCATCAATGAATTTTGATTTGATTCAGTGGGTTAGTAGAAAATTTCATCAATCAAATACTACCTTAAGGTGTAACATGCTATTGCTGTACAAACTATTGAAAAATCATCAGTTTTCTGAAATCAAGGAGGGATTTCTATTATTGACAAAATTTATGCTATCTAAAAAATATTTTAAAATCTTTTACCAATACAGCAATCTATAAGGAATGATGCAAGATTATGAACATCAGTTCTTTTAAAGCAAGCAGGTTTCTTCATGGCAAGGATGGATTTGACTTCTCATGATGATATTCATATCCCTACATTGGTAAAAGATTGCTACACAAGACTGATACAAACACCAAATTGTATATAACATTTGCCAATAGCATTGTTATGAAGTGGCTAATTACATAGTGTATTCAAAACTAAGATTATGCAGTTGAATACATATATATAATTTTTAGTGGTTTTATGTTCATGTTTATCTATCAAATTGTAAACATTGATGTTTTTTATGTTATTATTAAATTATATTATATTTTAAAACAAATAATTAATAGTCAGCTTCTTATTTTGACGGGTTAAGTTTTCAACTTTTTTAAAATTAGGAGATAGGTTTAAAAAGATTCCAAGATACACTGAAGATGTGTCACATTAATACACCATTATTCAATCAAATTCTGGCAAGCTTAAAGGTGTACTGCTTAATCAGATGAATTTTGATGATTAAATGTCAGTTAGTTAGTTGAAATCATTTTTTTTTTATGTACGTTTATGTTCCATGGTTTTAATGAAATTTGGAAAAGAAAGATTACAAAAAGAAAAAAAGATGGAGAATACTATTATTTTCATCCAACTTATCAGTACTGTAGTTGCTATCTCTGACCAGGCAGTATTCTGTTTTTCAACATGCTACCCTTGATGTAATTTGGATCCTCAGTTCATGTTACTTAATTTGGTACATAATCTCCTTCCTAATGCAAAATCCTTTCTAATTCCTAAATTGAGCTTTCAATATCATTCACCTTCATAAACATATCTTGTGGGATATTTTAATGTATATTTATAAATGATTATTTCAGAATAATCAAGCAGATATCACTGTTAACAAATCCTGTCATAAAATTTTCCCATCTTATCTAACTTATCACATTAGATATAAAAGTACTCTGCTGGATCTTGCCAATTTCATTGATGTAACTTTCAATTTTCTCATGAACAGTTGCAGATAATACTTCTCATGAACTGTTGCAGATAATACTTGTTATGTCCTCTTTTATAATGTTTTCCTATATTAAATTTTATTTAATTTTAAAATTCAGAAATTTACAATACTTCTATGAGATAGATGTTTTGAGTAAACTATGGAATTGCTCTAGTATGAAATTTTAAGTTTACTATTAATAAATTAAGGATACTAGAAATTGTGTTTAAAATAATATTTTTAAGGCTAAATTCTATTAATAACCCAATATTTTTAAACCGAAATAGCAGCCATCTCGATTGCGAAATAAATTTGGATATAGTACTAGGATTGTTGGAACATTACTTACATTTCAGGAGCATAATGAGTTTTTATGTTTTCTCTATTTCTTTAAATGATTGGCATTGATATTTTTGTAAATTTTGTCATTTCATTTGGTAGATAAATTCTTCTTTTCTTCATAAGAAAAAGAAATTTCCTAGGCGTTTTTAAATATCCTACGTCATGTAATCTTAAAAACAATCAATAAGTATATTTCAATTACTTTCTAAAAAAAAATTCTTTTAGTCATTATGATAATTACATTAATTCAAGCATTGTTTTATAACACGCTTAAAATACAGGTTACTAATATTGATCTATAACTGACTAAAGTTAATAAGGCAGGTAATTAAATGCTCATGGATTTAGAATTAATAGTAAGCTTAATTAACATGAATATAGTGTTTACGTGTAAATGAACTTATGCTTCATGAGATTGCAGCACTACTAGTCAATTTCATTATGAAATGATATGATTAGTATTTATTTTGAAAATGTTTTGTTAGTGCGCTTTCGTCTGTAATGTCATCTCACTCTTGAATTGTGGATTAAGCTGCAAAGAATATTCTATTTAAAAGTTAGATTTATTTTTTAACTACAACAGAAAAATTACACTACTTTTTATTATGAACATAATAAAAATGGCTTGGTAAAATTAAACAGTGGAAGGGCTTAAAATCTTATGAACTTAGTCAGCAAATACATTTCATCAGAAAACAATGTTTACCTTATTTCTATCAGTATAATTGTTAAGCGCTGAATTCACTGCCTCATAACATGATATTAGCTCAGTCAACTAGTTTATTCAACTGTTGTGTAATAATGATCATTAAGGTGTAAAATAATAATTCTTCTCTTATTTGTTTTATTTAAGTTGTGGGTATGTTGAATGCTGCAGAACTATACAAAGAGGTATTAATGTGTTTTCAAATTGCATCATGAGCAACCTACTATGGTATGAATTTAAAGTTGTTTTGAATTTTTAGTATTGTTAATGAATACTAAGTGTAGATTATTGATTTTTATTTTATAATTATTATTTAAAATATTTTATGTGAAATTATCAATTATTTAATTTTATTACTATTAAAGTAATAGTAAAATTTTAATTTATTATCAGAAGTAAAGATTATTTGCTTATTCTCAAATATAACATATATAGCATAAATATAACAAATAACAGCATATTTATTACCATTTTTAATAAGTTGCTGTTAATCTGAAGTTGATCTTTGGAAACCAAGTTAGGATAGATTAAATTAAAAAAAAAAGTTATTGCATATGATACAAAAGTAAATTAATAAAATTTCTTTTCTAATAAAAAAGACTCAAAATAATAGTATGCAACACTTTTCAGTATTTTGGGGTAAGAAATAATAATTCCAGAATTAGACTATTATACGATGAGAAGCATATCACTTTAAATTTTGGTTTAACAAAATATTTGGTTTACTTGATCATACCAAATTTCTCTTTGGTATGTGCAGAATTTGCAACAAATGTGTGCTAAATTTTTCTCTTGGGAGTTGCATGATATCAAGTAGATATATATGTTTTTTATATACAATGATTTTCTACAATAAAATAACATCCAGAATAGTCTAAGGATTACATTTTCAAGTGTTGTTTAAGTTTATGCAGTATGAAAAATTGAATAATTGAATGATTACAACAGAGAACTTTTTTATGTTAAAATATATTATTGTAATTTGCTGAGTAAAAATTTTTTTATCTATAAAACTCTTTGTGTTATAATGAAGTTCATTCACTCTATTTTTTTAATAACCCTTCCCTTTTGCCAGAATTGAAATTTTTATTATAGTAAATAAAATTAATGGATAGCCAACATTGATTATTCAGTTATTTTTGGCTGTGATATAAAGTACACGAGCTGTATTTCATGTCACTCTAATGTACCTATTGTACTGTTGTGATATAAGAGTAAACTGTTCTTGTAAAATTCTTAACCATAATTAAACAAATGATGATCTGGAAATATAAAAATATTTAAGGACTATTTAAATATCACCATCGTTTAAAAATTTACAATATTATCTTAGAAAAATTATTACCCGTAAAAGAAATGAAAAAATAACTATATCGATAAATTGATATCTTTATCTAAAGTTTGACTTCTAATGCGATATAAAGGTATTTTGAAAATATTACCAATTGTCATTTATGTGTCATATAAATGTACTATTTACATAATTGTAAGTAACAGTCTCACAAAATTCAATGTGGGAGAGGTTAAATAGAAATTTAAAAAAAATGTATGATTGTAAATAAATAAAAATACAGTAAATATAGTAAAAATACAGTAAAACTCAATGAGCTTTTGAATGAAGTTAAGGGCATTTATGTAAGGTAGATATTTATGATTTAGCCTCAGTCTAAAAAAACATTTTAAATCTCAATCAGAGATTTTCAAAGACATTTTAAATCTCTTTAGCCTCAATCTAAAAAGACATTTTAAGATATAGCAGTTAATCTGAATATTAATGTAAATTCTATTCCAGTGTATGAGCTATAATACTGTGTATGTGTACAATAGTGATGACCATTTGATGAAGATAGCCATAAAAATATGTATAAATCACATATATTTGATGGAGATAGCCACCATAAAAATGTTATTAACATTGTAATGTTAACTAATGAGCTGCCTACATTTCAAATAACTAATAAATTCCAAAAAAATATGATTTTATTGTATTTATATGTTATCTGTTAAAAAGTATGAGTGAAAAATTTTTAATTAATCTTATGTTGTTGAAATATAACCTTACTTTCATTTTTTATAAAGAGTTATTTCAGTGCTTCTTTGATAAGATCATGTATAGCTGGCCTTATTAAGCTGCAGCTATTATTAAACCATGTACAGCAGTTTTACATATAATACCACTCAGATCCATATGTTTTGAGTTTGTACATTTGCCTACTAACATATCCAATTTCATTTAAATGGAGCTACATCATTAAAAAAAATTCATTATTTGGTAATATTCATTTAAAGTAACTGCCATCAACTGACACTATTACAGCAAGATCATCTTTAAATTGAACATATATCATAATGAGAACACTGATCAATTAAAAAAGATATTATCTAATGATAATTTTTCTATTTTAGTTCTAAAAAGAACATAGTTTTATTTGATATGTTTTAAAATGTATATTTAAAAAAATGAAGTTTTTTTTTAATTTATCAACATTCTTCAGAAACCACATACATAACATCTACATTCCACGTCCAGGGTGGAAACAGCTATACAAGTACAAATTATGATGCTGGCTAGCGGAGCTCTAAGTGTTTTCCCTCAGAGATGGAATTTACTTTGGCTTGATTCCACCTACAGCTCATACCATAAGGACTGGATTTTTCAGCCACCTGAAGAAATGAAAATTTAAATGAGTAAGGATATGGATTCATACCACTTTTAGAGCAGGCAATGTGATGGCTAGAGGCTAAGTACAGCATTCGTACCGATCAAGAAACTGTTCTGTTTACAAAGATGAAGTAGCTATGCAGGAAGTCAAAACCCTGCTGAAAGTCATATACCTTCAGGCAAAAAAGATTGTAAATGACCGCAAGCCTAGAGCAACAACAACCTATGCTCAGGCTGCAGCTGCTGTTGATGCAAATAATTTTCTTGGCAAAGTTGCACTCAGTTTGGCTAGCAGATTGAGAGAATATTAGAAAACAAATAAAGTTGCCCACTTGTAAAGAATAATAAACCCACGAACAAAATATCCTGATTATATCTCAACTAAGAGCAAAAGTGCACCCGATTTCAAGAAGATACATGCTAAGTCAGAGGTTAAAGTTCGTTTGCTTGAACTATTAGTTGTTGATATCAAGAAAGTGACTGTTTTGCAGTTTTCAAAGGAGTCTCTCAGGCCTCCTAAAACTGAGGTGACCACTAAACCACAGAGAACACCAAAAATCAGACGGGAGTGGTCTATTTCCCCCTTAACAGAGTTGGTGACTGGCGCGGCTGTTATTCCGGGGGTCTTCCTTGTTCCGTCAATGGTCGTCAAAGCCAGGCACCAATCCATGCCCATGTCTATCGTCGTCCGCGACTTCAACGGCCTCCGATTCGGAGGCCGGTAGCTACGCGGGTATGACAATCTTACCGAATATGAAGCTGTTTGAAGGATGAAAAAGAAGAGAAGAAAAGGATTGCTGGAAGACAAATCAAAATATAAATTAATTTAGAATTAGCGAATCAATACTTCAATGGGACATCAGTGAATGTTTGTCAAACGTCTATGAGCTCCAACGTTTGGTATATGATGTAGATCCAGCTTGTATATGTTTGCAAGAAACACATTTCTGCCGAAATGAAAATTTACAATTAAGAAGATATAATATATTTCGGCGAGATCAATCGCCAAATATGAGTTCGAGGTGGAGTAGCCGTATTAACATTGACTAGAGGTATCACCGAAGCGGTTGAGGTAAACATAAATCTGCAAGCGGTCGCAATTAGAATGAAGCGTCCGCTGCAAATCACCATCTACAGCAAATAACTGCTGAATTTTGATTGGAAAGAGGATGACATAGCACGTTTAATCGCTCAGCTTCCCCAACTAATACTGATAGTGGGTGATGTAATGCACACAATTCTCTCTGGGGGTCGGATTGAATAGATTCCCGTGGAAGAGAATTGGAAAAGCTCGAATTAAATTCCGATTTCATTAAGTTAAATGATAGCTAAGGAACTTTTTCCATTGCCAGAGATGGAACGACTTTTTGTATAAATTTAGCACTTATAAATTCATCAATAGCACCAAAATACTATTTTCAAGTTTTAGAAGAACTGTTGTATGGAAGCGATCATTTCCCGGTGAAAAATGTAACTGACGTTACAATGAAAATATATTCCATCTCCAAAAGATGGATATTTTATAAGGCAGATTGGACGAGCTTCACAGCTAGTATGAAACTCCCTGAAACAACAGGAGTTATCGAAGCTGATGTTGATGTTATAATTAACGCCATACTTAACTCGGCATTAAAGTGTATTCTCAGAAAATACCGGAAACTCAAGAAATGTCCAGTTTCGTGGTGGAACGATAATATAAGTGAAGCTATTGAAAAAAAGAAAAAAAACGTATAAAGCTTATAAAAAACGTCCAACTCCAGAAAATTTAATTGCCTTTAAAATAAATACAGGGAGTATGCAAAAAAAAAACTTATGATAGATTCTAAAAAACGATCCTGACAGCAATAAGTGTCATCCATTGACAGAAATACGACTGCGTCAGACGTTTGCAAGAAAGTGAAGGCTATCTGCGGGCGTACAAACTTTGCTCCCATAAGTTGTCTTCAATATGAAAATGAAGTAGAGATACTCCAAACGAAAATGTTACTTGCCAATCGTTTCGAAGAAGCCAGTAAAACGGCTAACTATGATGAATATATTAAAACACAAAAAAAAAGAAAAAGAAAAAACTGAATTTGAGGATCTAAATTTTAAAACTGAAATGAATTTTTCATACAACGTATGGTATCTTTCAAATTAGAAGAACTTGTGAAAGCGTTGGAGAAAGCCGGCAACATACCAGCTGGTCCGGATGAAATCAATTATTTAACGATCACGCAGCTGTACACCACTGAAAATATAGATTGTTAGAACAATATAATCAGATATGGTGGGGTGGAATGTATTACTGCAAAGGAAAAAAGCACATATTGACCCAGATCCAAAGAAAGGAAAAAATCTGAAATATCCCAATAGTTACCGTCTATTTCTTGACGTACGCTATGGGAAAACTCTTTGAAAAAATGATACAAAATCGATTCGTTTGGATTTTAGAAAAAGTAAACTTTTTATCCTGGCATCAAGCAGGTTTTCGACCATACAACGATTAATTTAGAGAATTAATTTAATTTTCTAGAGAATTAATCGAATTTTCAATTAATTTAGAGAACATCATATACAGCAGCTTCATTAAAAGAAAACTTTGTGTAACGTCTCAGCCTTTCATCCGGAGGTCCCGGATTCTAATCCCGGTCAGGCAAGACATTTTCACACACGCTACAATGCATTAATTTTCATCCTCTGATGTAACACCTAATGGTCGGTTCCGGAAATTAATTTAAAAAAATTACTCAGCAACTATATTAACAACCGTACTTTCCAAGAATGTGTTAATAATGAATACTCTTCAGGGAAAACATTGGAAAATGGTATAGATCATCATCTATAAACTGATATTAGCCATTCCAACAGAAATGATCAAAAGTGTCTATGTCAACGATCTGGCAATTGGCGTATGCCAGAATCCATGTAGTCTTGTTGAAGAACAAATTGCGATGTGTGATAAACGCCCTCAAAGAAGTGGCGAAGAATAATGGATTCAAATTTTCACTTGAAAACTTGCTGTGTATACTTCTGTAGGAAAAGAATTCCTCGTCGAAGTCCTGTTTTGACCATCGACGAACATCCAATAGAATACAAGGATAAGGTTCGTTTTTATGATCTTCTTCTAGGTGAATCCCTTACATGGGGATTGCACATATAGGACTCCATTGATAGATGCAAAAAAGCCCTAAACATTATTAAACGTTTATCCAGCATCAGTTAGGGCTCAGATAAAGAAATACTTCTGAGGCTGTATAAAGCATTGGTTCAATTGAAATTCGACTACTTATGTATTGTATATTGATCCGCCATAAAGTCGCACTTACGAAAGTTAAGACGTAATACATAACAGCGGAATAAAATATGCCAAAGGCGCCGAAATGCACCTGTGGCATTCCATACAAGTCCGGCAACTAATCTAATGTCGGAAGCCGGAATAATGCCACTGCGTTATACAAGAGATATTCTATTACTAAGATAGACGGCAAACATATCGGACTTTCTTACCCATAAAAAATAATAAAACTCTTAACAATCATCCTTTATCTGCATTATACGAATATCGTGTTACCTATTCCAGATCGGCCGGAATACGGTAACACGAATTATCACGGAAATTGCTCAACGAATTAATACAAATTGCTCTAAAGAGATATTAGCAGTTTCTTCGAGAGAAATACCGCCATAGCTTTTACCAGTGGTAAAATCAAGGTTGGATCTTTCACATGGGAAAATAAAAGAAAAGCCAGCAGTAATAATCCAACAGGAATTTTTATCAACTGTCAGTAGTTTGGAAGAATACATAACAATTTATAATGACGGTTCTAAAACCGAACAAGGTGTTGGATGCTCAACTGTAATTGGAGAAGTCCGTTCTTGGAAACTGCCAAATATGGTAAGTTTTTATACGGCAGAACTTACTGCCAAACAGCAAGCTTTTTGCTAATCTGAACATTTCCTTGAAGAGAGAGTGCTTATATGTACCAACTCGTTAAGTGCACTAACTGCAATTCGGAACAAGAACATTAATGACGTCCTGATCGCAAACATCCTGTCTACTTTATAAGATTTAAGTAGACAGGAACATCTTTATTATTTATTTAGAGGCACCCAACATGGGCTATTCCGTTAGCCCGCCACCCCTACAGTTCCTAGGTCTTAGCCTTTACCTGCAGTCTTCAACAGCCCTCGAAACGTTTTGTATTGTAGCACTTGTTGGGGAAGATGTCCTCCCCTCAGCCATCCTCGGAAAACCTCCTACCTCATCGGGGATCTCAGCCCCGCACGAGAATGCCGAGCCGGTCGCTGTACTTCGGCGTCTGTTAGCCGTCCTGGCAGCCTCGAACGCCTACCATCTACCCATCAGTGCAATCCCCGTTCACATATCTTTTGTTCTTCTCTCTTGATTATTACGGGCCGCCCTATCCTACGCGGAGTTCCCTGGAGCCGTAACAAGAATGCACGACCCAATGGGCCCCGCCCCTCTAACTCCAGGGACTGTCCGCAGCCCTACCCTAAACATTCCTTAACCTCATTACCGCTCCTACGAATGTTTTTAACAACCCATACCCCCGTTTGTCCTCCACCAAGGACTTCAAGTTCATCTGCAACCCATTACGGTCAATATCTCGGCGGAACGCATCACGGAGGCGGTCGTAACGCACACAGACATAGAAAACGTGTTCTGCCGTTTCCATAACATCACTATACGGAAACAGTCCGTCTTCTACCAGGTTAAAAGAAAATAGTTTGGCCCTAAAATCCCCATGGCCCGTCAAGAATTGTGTCAACACATGGGTTGGACGAACATGAGTTAATCTGCACCTCCTTTCCACATCAGGGAACAACAAGTACGTATACCGCCCTTTCTCAGAGGCATCTCATCGTGACTGTCACTCTTGAAACCCAGCTGTCTTAATTGCTCTCACACGGTCCGATGTTAACTCCCCTTGACGGTACAGTCTATACAATTCCTTTCTTTCTTTTGCCAAAATGTCTAAAGGCTTTACTCCCGCCACCACATTCAATGCGTCCCCTGATGTAGTTCTGTACGCCTTTACTACAACCAACAGCAATTGCCGTTGGTATCAGTTTAACTGAAGTCTATAACGTCCATATCGCAAACACTCTGCCCATGCCGAGGCAGCGTATAGTACAATTGCTTCCGCACATCCCAACTCCCGTAGAGGAAGACACCCACCAAGTGACGATTCCGGCCGCCACACCACCCCTCCCGTTCCTAGCCCAGAAGGGCTTTACCGGGA
>JAAAKQ030221062.1:0-11461 GCA_010016005.3 Zanna intricata | reverse complement strand
AAAAAAAAAAAAAAATTTAACAAAATCAAACCAAAATTTATAAACTAGAATTAAAATAAAAAAAATAAAATATTAAATTAAAATAAAAATATCATCAAATGTACGAACAAGTCAAATGAAATTTCATAAATGATAATGTTAAAGTTTTCACAAATTACACCCCATTCTTCTTTGGAATTCGAGAAAGGGTCTATAAATTCATCTTGATTTTTTCCGAATAAAAATCGATAAGTTTTTAATAATTGTTTTCGGCAGACATTTCCCTACGCTTTGTCAGCGAAATGTACAGCCTGTAACATAATTATACAGGTTTTCCTACTATCTTCAGTGTTGAGTTTTAAATTTTAAATTCCTTGATCAAGGAGTTGGTGTTTTGCCGTCGTGTTGACAGGAAGAAATTTTACAGTAATGTTGACAATAGTAGAATATCATTATGCGCAGTACAGTTATGAATAAATTACAAAATGCTTCACTTCAGTTTCGCCATATCTTTGTCTAGATTAATTAACTGTTCTGAAAATAATTCATCCGTCATCCACCCTGTTTTGTTTGCAGAGTAAGTAACCAAAAGAGATTTTATGTTCTTGAAACATCTAGTTTGACAGTGTAAACGAAAAAAGTTTACGTTTTTCTATACCCGTCATGTTAGCGGTAAGTAAGTAATTCTTAGCCCATCGGGCTGTTCTAGTGGTTAACGCAACATCGCAAATCAGCTGATTTTCAAAGTCGAGAGTTCCAAGGTTCAATCCTAGTAAAGTAATTTTTCATTTTTAAAAGCTAGAGTACAATTTGGAAGACATTTATAAAACAATCCAGTTTGATCAGCATTAAAAACATTTTGTGATTCATAGTTTTTTAACAAAGCGATTGTTACCTCCACGATCGCCTTAGGTTTTTACTAAAACTAGCACTTTCACCGCTAACTTTATACAACGCAATACCCTAACTTTTTTTGAAATTTTTCTAACTGTACGTTGCTTCCTTTAAATTATTTATGTCCCAACCCATCACCAAACATCTGTGCTTTTTCTTTGATCATTGGACCACCTAAACTGAAGGTAATATCTCTACATTGTTAAACTATTTTAGGTCCACATACAAAGAATATTCTTGTGAAAGGATCGAATTTTCATTTTTTACATTGTCGATTAAAAATTCGGAATTGACGGAATTCCAAATTCTAGAGCAATGTCTTTCATATTTTTTTTTTTTTTTTTTTTTTTTTTTTTTTTGTTACCCTTTATTTACCTCTTTTATAACCTTTACTTTATTATTGATCATAATACTTTTTGTTTCCGCCGTACGCTCGTTATAAAACGCTGCTATTAAAAATTTTCAGTAGTCCTACGTATCAAAATTTAAACAAAAGAGCGAAAAGACACAAAAATAGTAAGTAATCGTACTGTAAATTTTAAAATGAAATAAAACTTTGAGTTCCGCGAAGAAAACTAGCGCACTCTATAAATGTAAATTGTAAAATACGATTAGTAATGACAATTTTAATATTAATTACGTAAAATCAAACGCATACTGTAGTAAAATCTGAGTCTTATGTTATGCGTAGCCTGCTGTAAGGAATTTATCCTTACAGCAGGATGAGTAATATCCGGTAAAGACCGGATATTACTCATCATACAGTGACACCGTGCTCGTAGTTTTCCTATCGACTATTCGGGCGACCAACGACGGAGCTAAACAAGTCGGAAATTGATTAACATTAAGCATACAGTACCGGATAAAATTCACAGTCCAGACTAACGCTGTCCTATACACTATTAAACTGAATTTACTACTATGTACACTTCTTTGAAAATCGTATACAGTATATAAATTCTTTATTAAAAACGTTTACAGCAAATAAATAATATGTATATAATGTCCTCGAAATTTTTTAATAAAAAAGGTGATTTAATTCGATTTAAAGAGAATTTTTCAAGCGGAAAAAGTAAGTATATTCTAGTTATTCGAAAAAATGAGGTTAGATTTAGGGTAGTTTAGCTGTATTAAGTTTAGGGAGATGTACTTGTTACTAGTCGGGGGGGGGTTCGAACTATCATTATCTAAAAAGCGATTGTTGTTCTCAACGGTCCTGAAACCGACTGGACCTAAGAAACCCAACTGTATATAGTAAAGCGGGTAACATTAAAGACATACTTGATATTCCAGATCATGTTTTTGAGAAATACAACAGAAACCGATGATATAACCAATCAAAAGGAGACACGGCGATTCAAAATAAGATTCAAAATGAGCCTGAACAAACATATGAACTTGATTCGCAGTTAAAAGCACCAAGGATTTAGGCGCTTAAAGCGATTGCATATATTATATCTGTAAGTTTTCCTCCATTTAAGGTGAGTCAGTCATCCTAGAGAGCTGTGGATCGTCAAAATTCTTCATTTCATTTCGGCAATTACTTTTGTTGGTTCTCTGATTTGTTTCACTGTTTCTATCTTTGGTTAGTTATATGAATGATACGACTTTTTGTTCAAGATAAAATTTTATGTGTGTTTTATTTGCTTTTTATGTTCTGAACTTTGGACTTCGATCAACGTTCATTATATTCATCTTTTATGTACTTATTTATGTTTGGTATAAAATACCAAACATAAATTTAACACTGCCGCAAGATTTTATTGAATTTAAAGAAAACATTTATACATAAAATTGTACTGTCCACCTTCTTGTATTGTAATGTACAATACCCTATTACATTGCAATATCCATTGTACTAACCGCTCTCCCCTGAGACTCTGGTTGAATATATGCTTCGGGGAAGGAGGCAGAGGGGCGAGGTCTCCTCCTTGCCTCAAGAATCTTAAGAGCCAAGAAAAGAGAGCCATTCGACTAGAGGAGATGGGCTGAGGGGAGTAACAAGACTATATAATTGTGACAAACGGAAATGGCTGAGAGGGAGACAGAAAGAGAGAGAAAAAAACGGAGAGGTAAGTGAAGGGGTGAACTGTGGCAACAATTAGGGCCGGGGAGACCACCCTCCAACCTAATACGCCTTGGATCAACCACACATAAGAGCGAGAGAGTCGGGGTGCCCCTAATGATGGCACGAGGACCCCTCAAGAGGTGTCAGAGTGTGTACGGGTTGCGGTGAATTACATGCGAAAAGCATGTCCGGATCCAAATAGGATAGGGCTGGGAAGGACAGCTCTCCTGAGAAGGGGCATTTTGGCTGACCAGATGGGATGGTAGTAATACTACAATGATAGGGGAGACTCCTAATGGTAAACTTCGGATGGAGGTAAGGTAGAGTGGGTAATCTGCTGCCACGGTACACGGAGGGGTGACTGATGTAATGCCTAGCAGCGGTTTCGGTCACGCCTGGTAGCGTGAACTCGGTGAGGTGGTTAGGTTTAATCGGTATTCCAGGCATACATAGTTCATTCTTAACATCTAGCGAGTCTTGAATGAGTCCGACATTACCTCATTTGGTAAGCCATTTCTGGTGTACGTAAATGTATTCCCCCCTCACCTGTACTCTAAGTAAATAATAATAATAATCTAAATAAATAGAATAGTAATAATAAAAATAGTAAAATAATAGTAGTAGTAAATAAGTCTATTTAAGTAAAGCAATTTTCAACACACTTTGAAAATTTCTTGAACTGTAATACCGTTTCGTACCAGTGAAAACTGGAAAGTTTTAACCAATAGGAATGTACTAATACCTGCTGGATTCTTCATGATAAAACTGCTTCAATGTTATTATATTAAAAATTATATGGAAGATATTGAGTTTTCGTATTCTGGTGACAAGACGTGATTTTTACATAGTTTCATTATTGAAAATATAAGTTTTTCTATAAAAACTAAGGATAAAAGAGATAACCTTTATAATTCAATCCTATACCTTCATTCCTTGAAAATTCAGAGGACGAATAAGGATTTTTTTTAAATAATATTGAACTTTTCTTTAAAATATGAAGAAAAAATAAATTTTAACTGCAAAATGAGAACCATTGATCGGTTACATTTTTTCCAATTTTTAATAAAAATACTATGCCTAATAAAAAATTCTGAAGGCTTGAATGCATTATACTACAAAGCATTTAGTTAAATTAAACGTCAATTGCCCCGTTTTACAGACCTTTGTAGGGTTATATGGCCCTTTTTTTATCCATCAGCTACTCTTTTTTTCTCTCTCCATACCCATTTATACGATAGTGGAATTTCGGTTAGAACAACGGATGGGGATCTATACCCAGGATCCTCAAAGCAGCTAGAGATCTTAGTATCCCTAGTTTGGTGGATTGGACGTTTAGGTACAAATCTCCGATTCTAAAGGAATAAGGTATATATGTCTTGAATATATAAAACTGCATCAGATATCGCGAGGCGCTTTCGAATTATAAGAAGATTCAATATGCTGTCTGCCAATGGATTTAAAAACTATACTTATAAATCGTAGTTTAGTTAAATGCCCTTAAAAAATATTATTTTTAATTTTATTTTATGAAAGAATAATTCTTTTCTGTCAGTTATTATCAGAAACGCTCAGGTATTACTGCCAAATTATTATAAGGAAGCAAACATTTGGAATACTGTTCTTCAGTACTGAGTCGGACAGCACTTAAATGATTTTTTTTTTTTTTTTTTTAATATACTATTTCGTTCATTTTAATTAATTTAAGAAATTCCACATCTTTTGGTTACATTCCTTAAAAAATAATAATAACAATTTTTTTAGACTAATCATTAAATAACTGATCATGTGCCTTGGAAATACATATTTCCAAGGCACATGATCAGTTTAATTTAATGATAATAATTTGGCAGGTATTACTGCCAAATTATTATAAGGAAGCAAACATTTGGAATACTGTTCTTCAGTACTGAGTCGGACAGCACTTAAATGATTTTTTTTTTTTTTTTTTTAATATACTATTTCGTTCATTTTAATTAATTTAAGAAATTCCACATCTTTTGGTTACATTCCTTAAAAAATAATAATAACAATTTTTTTAGACTAATCATTAAATAACTGATCATGTGCCTTGGAAATACATATGCGAGTATAATATATAAATAGAATGAGAGGCGGGAGAAAAAACATCGGTGATTCCCTATACATTTCTCTTTCTTTCTCTCATTCTGTATATTTACGAATATGCACATATACGTTTACATCAATATACAATAAAGAAAGACGTTGATTTCACTTCTCTTTCTTTCTCCCGCTCTTTTTCTCTCTTTCTGTATACCGGTACACATATACCTGTACATTAATACAGTATACGTATAATAACTGGATGCGGATTCTTTTTTCTAATTTTTTTTTTGTTTAACCTCCGGAACCACAGTTAAGTATATCTTCAGAGGATGAGATGAATGAATTTTAGCGTGTGTGAAAAATGCCGTGCCTGACCCCGGGATTCAATCCCGGAACCTCCGGATGAAAGGCCGAGACGCTACCACTCGCGCCACGGAGGCTAGCGGTTGTATATACCTATACGTATTGAAGATTTTGTTAAATTGTTTATACAAAATTAATTTTAAAATAATTGTTCAAATTCAGTGCAAAAAAAATAAGTATAAAATTTATATGATATTTGGATAGATTTCACATTCAAGAGTATTTATTTCATAATTTAGTTATCATAAAACCAATTGTATCATTTTTAGAAGAATCAGATAATACAAATAATGTGTAAATATTACAGAAATTTTAAAATATAATGAAAATACAAATAAAACATAAACATTACAGAAATATAATAACATAATATACTGAGAAAAAAATATTATTCATTATTAAAATGTAAATATTTTCTAAAATTTATTTAATAAAGAAAATCAATTTAATTTTTATTATCAAATTACTTAATTAACCATTACCCTACATTATAAATATATTTCTTAAGTAGTCTATTAAGTTCTTTTAAATGAACAATTATATACATTAGAATCAGCAATAGAATCAAATAGAATTATTAACCACTGATCGGTACTCATTGTTTTAAGTTTTCAAATCTGTTGGCCTGTCCCGAGACTTGGTAATTTTTGAAATTCTAATCTCCCCCGCAATATAATGGGGTTTTCTTTTTTTAGATGGTTAACTTTATTACGATTTTCAACAATTTATATCAGAAATATTTCGCTGCATATCATAATAAAATGATATTCGTGCAACAATATTTTTTTTTTTAAACGATGATTTAATCTCACCAACACTGTTTGTTACACTATTATATATCTGAAAATATATGTAAGATAATTATTAAATGCTACCTGAATGAGATAAGAGGAATAAAAATCGGAGGAAAAAAAAACAGAATATATACATTTTAATGATGACATGGTAGTACTGGCGGAGATTCCAGTAAACTAAATTAAAAGCTTGATGATTTAAAGCTTGCGAAAGGTAGAGTATGAGGATAAACAAAAACAAAAAAAAAATACATGCTTTAGACGGAAAAGAGGAGAGGAATGAGATTAAGTGATCTTGAAGTTTAGAGCAGGAAAAGAACTTTCAGAACTTACGGAACTCTTTACCTGATGACTTGACTTGCACAGTAAAAATTAAAACAAAAATATTAGGAAGCAGACATCTAATAAGAAAGGAAGACTGCCGTCTAAAAAGTTAAACTTAACGTTGAAGAAGAGAATGACTGGGACAACTGAGAAGAGAAGAATGGTCATGTGGGGAGACAGCCCTCTGCGGAGCTGCATCGCGTCTTCTATGGAGATGCGGTGCAGTGATGAAGCACGGGGACTTCTTCCCCATTATGGCTGAGGTGAGGGGTCGTATACACAGACACGAAGGAGTCAGGGGGAAGGACAGCCTTCTACTGAGTCATCGTTCGCCATTACCGGGAGTGGGCGATGATGATGATGTACGGGAACTCTGGACCCCGAGACGTGAACACATACTGATAGATACACTCACATATACACATACCACAGGTTCGAATGCTGAGTGAATGGTTGATTATATAGGTGAGTGCGTTTTTTTGTTTTCCTTTGTTTCAGGTACGTCGAGAAGATGAGTGTTGATAACATCTCCAATACAAGAAGATAGAAAATCCCCCTAGACTGCGTTGTGCTTTATTGCGGATCCAGTCATGAGGCGGAGAAGAGCGGTGAGGGAGGTTTAGTCGGTAGGGGCAGGCTGTGGTGTCTGCTTAGTCGCTCAGCCAGGCTTCTTAGTTCGCTGGGTTTGACTAGCTGGGGGCGGTTAGCGTCCCTGGTTTGGAGTCCGACAAAACCCCATGATGACCCCATGGGGAGTGCGGAAATGCATTCCTTCGCAACTCATAGTCAAAAAAAAAAATCATAAAGAAGAAGATAATGAAATGTTTTATTTAGAGCGTGATGATACTCTATGAAGTTGAAACGTGAACGATGTAAAAGTCAGATAGAAATTGATCGAGACGTTTTTTGAAATACCGCCAGATTGATCTAGTGGTTAACTCGTTATCGCAAATCAACTGATTTCGAAGTCGAGAGTTCTGAGATTCAAATCCTAGTAAAGGCAGTTACTTTTATACGGATTTGAACACTAGATCGTGGATAACGGTGTCCTTCGTACACATTCATACATATTATCCTCATTCATCATCTGAACTAATACCTTACGGTGATTCCGCAGGCTAAAAAGAAAAAAAAAAGTTTTTTGAGATGCGAGTATGGCGCTGAATGATATATCAGATAGCAAGACCGTGTAACAAATGAAGAAATATTAAGGAGAATCGGAGAAGATAGAGAAATGCTAAACGTGATTGAATATAGGAAGATAAATCGACTAGGGCATTGTTTGAGAAGAAGCTCTTTATTAGTGGATGAGATAGAAGGATTGGTGAACGGAAGGAAAGGAAGAAATTCAAATGATGGATGGGTATATGGGAAAGGGAAAGTATAATGAAACAAAGAGATTATTAAAGGATACAACAAGGTAGAGAACAGCAACCGTGATAGGACCTGTCCTAATAGCAGAACAGTATAAATGAACTTTTTTTTCCTTTTTTTTTTTTTTGTTTAACCTCTGGAACCACAATTAATTAACCGCAATTGTGGGATGAGATGAATGAATTGTAGCGTATGTGAAAAATGCCATGCCTGACCGGGATTCAAACCCGGGACCGTCGGATGAAAGGCCGAGACGCTCACACTCGCGCCGGGGAGGCTGGCAAACCAAAAGTGTCTAAACACTCGGGCATGGAGGCCGGCAGTATGAATGAACTTAATCTCAAGTGACATAACTCAGGTATGTCGAGAAGATATACATCTTGGAGATGTTGATAACATCTCCAATACAAGATAGAAGATTCCATAAAATCCCCCCTAGACTGCGTTGTGCTTTATTGCGTGTCCAGTCATGGGGCGGAGAAGAGCGGTGAGGGAGGTTTAGTCGGTAGGGGGCAGGCTGTGGTAACCTCCGGATGAAAGGCCGAGACGCTACCACTCGCGCCGGGGAGGCTGGCAAACCAAAAGTGTCTAAAAAAATAAGCCCTAATTCCAGAAAGATTTGGATTTTGGATTATTTACTTAACTGCAGTAATAAGCCCTCAATCAGAGCTTTTCAACGATATATTATAAGTAGTACTTACTTTCATTGGTTCCAGAGTAATAGCCAAATAAAATTTGAATTAATGAAATATATGGATCTTACAAGAGAAACCAAATCGGTTCAAATCAAACTTCATCTCCTTTATTATTTTTTTACAAAATAAAAAATAAATATTTTAAGATAAAAATTAAAATTTTAAGAAAAAAAAATTATAAGATATTAATGAAATAAAATTTCATGTACTTTTTAAAAAAATAATTTATATAATTTAGTTGGCATTATTACATATGTGTATATGAAATAGATTTGGTGAAACATCTGATTATTTGATATTAATTGAAAATTGTAATTTAGAATCTTATTATTTGTGGTTAATTGTACAAGGAAGTCATATGGTGTCCACCTCAGATTTTTAATTTAAATCGGTTATGAAAAAAAAAAACAATTGTTTATTTAAATAATATTAAAATTCGTATTCTGCTTTAAAAAAAAACCACTCCGAAACCGTAATTAATTCATAAACAAACACAAACCATCTGCTTTTAAATAATAAATAATCGCTGCCTTACCACAACTATAACTAAAAACTAAACTTTCATTTATTTACAGTACACTATGATTTTTTTATTATGAAGCAAAACAAAAATACCAAGTAGTTAACTTAATGAATTATTATATCATACAGTAAATACATGAAAGGTCAGGTGCTATACTCGGTACTACATTAAATTTATTATACGCAAACACCACTAACACCACTATGACCATTAATTATTACTAAAAACAAAACAAAGAATACAAAAAAAAAAAAGTATCTAACTAATGCAAAACGTAATATACAGTAGACAATATTACCTACCACTAGTAGCGAAACCGGGTAATCTGTTTCGCCTTCAAGTTTAAAAGTGGCTAGGAGTTGTACAGCTACGTTACAGCGATATCGTGAGTTGCCAGTTGAATTGGCGTTAGAAAGGTCGGTCGGGTAAAAAGAAATGGTTATCTGTTATAAGATGTAAGGGAACAAGGAAGAGGGAGGGGGAAGGAAGATGGTTTTGTTAGAATACCGGTACGGAAGACGGGTTAAGATAGAAAAGTGAACGAAAGGTGGTCGATGTAAGAGGTAAAAGACGGTGTGAAAGGGTGAGGAGGGAATTATCGGTGAGAGATTGTACGGAGTAGTATTGCGATGGAGAAGGGTAGAAATCGTCGGAGAGGGAAGGTACGGACGGCTTAGTATCACGAAATAACATCGCAGTTACATCAATATCTGTTTCTAGTATTCAGTAATGAATCCTACCCTACCGTTCTACGTTTCTAATCGGCACATCTATCCGGGTGTAATACCGCTACGTGTCTCGGTAAAATAATTATTTTGTTTCTTTTTATGAAATCAATTACTATCTGAAAACGACAATAAATTATTGTGATAAGTTTCAGTTCTTTTCAGAAATGTATTAAAAATGACGACACCGTGTATATAATGTTTATTTACAGCAAAACTTTCAAATTAATAAATTTTCTAAAAATAATTGCTTTTCTTAAAAGAAGTATCTTTATTTTATAGCTGCTACAAGTAGCAGTAGAGAACCTTTTTAGTTCTCTTTTTTCTGTCTTAGCCTCCGGAACTACCGTAAGGTATTACTTCAGAGGATGATTAAAGATCCTCTGAAAATCCTTGAAGATAACCTTTTAGTTAGAGATAATATCATCAACATGAAATCATAGTTTAATATCATCATAGTTTAGATAAAATATTTACACGAGTATATATATATATATATGTAATGTGCTTCTCATGTAGAAGTAACACATCTGATCGCATGGATAGAATTCACAGAATTCCTATTAACAATAAGATTAGTATTTCAGTTGTTCACAGAGCGAGATTCCTTTGTGTTTTATTATACGACAAATTTTCTTGAGATGATTAAATTGAAGTCGTTTTCAACAGAATCAAACCGTACTGTTATGCTATGGAACCCTAAAAAAAAAAAAAACGTTCAATTTGTTATCATTATTAAATATTTATTATGCCAGCTGTATTCATATATAACAAAAAAATGCCATTTCTTAAGGCTCTCTTAAATAATCAAAACGAGTTTTCAAGATAAAAAGTAGGCTGTCAGATCATTCATTATCTGTCATCCATAAATACGTTTCGTGTTGACCTAAACTTAAAAAAAAAAATATTTTAATTTATCCTTGAGTTTATATTTATAAATTTATAATATTTGATGAAAAGAATGGCCGCTTATGATTAATAAAAAATAACAATATACACCTTTACTAAACCAGATAACGGAATTGGTTTTGAATAACTCAAAATAATATTTCCAATTAAAAGGAAGAGCCTTGATATGCAAGTTAAGAGTCTTATACCGGTGCCACATTTTTTTTTTTTTAATAAATTAATAAACCATTTGAAAAATCTTTCCTTTAATTTATATAAAATATAATTGAAAGATTTTTAATTTACAGAAAGAATATTACTTGGTCGATGCATTTTTAAATAATATCTTTTTTTTCCTAACGTGCACGTTGAAATGTGTTTGCAGGAGGGTTGCATAACTATAAGCAACCACCCTTCCACGGCCCAACAAGATGACGATGATATGCCGATGAGATGTAGTCTCATACAGATTCAGGGGGACCATTCCTGAGATGTATGGTTAGTTGAACACCAACTACCAAGTTTAGCATTAAGTCCACTATTTAGCATTAAAATCCATATAAAAGCATCCGACGAATTTTACTAAGAATTGAACCTTCAACTTCGAAAATCAGCCGTTAAACAACTGATTTGCAGCTACGATTTTAACCACTAGATCAGCCTAGATTACATTAAAATCTAGATTAGATTAAATTTTTTTTTTTTTTTTTTTTTTTTTTATCCACCTATCTGAGCCGGTCCTCCAACCAAGTATGGCTCAGCTCAGATAG
>JAAAKQ030221051.1:0-11461 GCA_010016005.3 Zanna intricata | reverse complement strand
GTAAAGTTGTATTTTTGTTTGAATTATTATTTTTATTTAAGAATGAATTTTTATTTGGCAATTGACATTTGTAAAGTTAAATTTTGTAATTAAAGTAGTTATTTATATTGTTTAGAATTAATTATATTTGTAAATAATGAACATATTTGTAATAGAAGCAAATCGATGTTACTGGTGTTTTCTAGAAAAAACAGTTAACGGGTTGGAGACCCGTGTTCAATATTAGTTCTTTCGTAGTTAGTAGTAACATTGCGCGAAGTACAAATTGTTTCTTGTAGATTTTGTTAAGCGCTATAAGTGTATGTTTGTTTGTGGTTGTGTTAAATAAATTATTGTGAAGAAGCTTGATATCGTGTTGGTTATTTGCGAATCATCTTCTCACCGTAATTGACGACCGTGAAAATATTGTTAAAAATATCGTGGGGAAGTCGATATTGTGCTAAATACGAATCATTCAACCACTGTATTGTTAGTGTATTGTCATTACTTGTATTCAGTCTACTTGAAAAGTACAACTCCAGCTGCAGTTTAATTTTTATATAAACAGGTACAGGGCCCACAAATAAAAAAGATGCTGCCTTCTTTGCAAAAGTATCAGTTCTTTAATTATTGCTTTAATATCTTGGTGTCTTGGCATTAAAAGAAATTCCACCGTTTTTTAGGTAGAAAGAGTAATACTGGTAACAATCCCATACCAGCTCAGAGAACAGATACAGTTCAAAACCAGTTCTATGTAGCTCAGTGTTCTGGTTGCGCCTGACTAATAAAACAGATGAATATCTGCTTGCCTATGTAGCTCTCTTAGTTAAACCATATCATAAAATCCACATCATACAGATCACATCATAAAATGCCATAAGTCTCAACCTCCAAAATTGTTGCATGCCTACTGAGGCCTCTCAGCTAGCGCTTAGATATTCTGCAATATATATTCTAACCTTCACCTATTCAGTGAATGTGTAACACATGTGTAAATCAAGACATTCTATGGTCATTTGTATAATTGTGCCACCTCAGACATAAAATCTTTCTGTTTTACCTGGATACAGACAGCAAATTGATGATGATGTGTTGGCCTCGGTGGCCGAGTGGTAGCCTTTCATCCGGAGGTCCCGGGTTCGAATCCTGGTCAGGCATAGCATTTTTCACACACACTACAATTCATTCATCTCATCCTCTGAAGATATACCTTAACGGTGGTTCCGGAGGTCAAACAAAACAAAAAAAAAAGAAGAAAAGTAAATTGATGAGACTTGTTTTGTTTTATCAGACTTCATGTCAAGAAAAGTCATTTACATATCAAAGAGAATGATGAGTGCCCAGGCATAAGTAATGTCTCCCTCCACTATTGGCACTGACGATTCTACATACTGCTAACTGGATCTTGGTAAATATTCATTGATTTAATAGCAGTTAACCTAACAGTACCTGTAATAAGGAAATTATGATTATAATTATGTGAATTAAAATTACAATTTATATAAAATCGTAAGAAATGACAGTAGGAGTGCTTCTGAAAGCTTGTAGATACTTTTTTCCTTTTTCCTTCACAGATATTACTGAATTATCCTTCACCTTACCAGAATACTAATCATAATCCGTCACTTCACTTCAGACACACTTGGTGTCTGACAGAAAAGAGGTGTTATTCCTCACTTTTGACCTAATAGATGTCTACAACCCAATAGTGATCACTTGGATTTTTTGATAATCTTATCTAGATGTATTTTCAATTTAGGAAACTATGATGTTAATCACAAAATTTTGAAACTCATTTGAACACTCCAAATATAGCCTGTTAGCCTGATAATATTACTTCCCTCAGGGGAAATAATAAGCTCTTATGTTCAGGTAAAATCCCCAAGTAAAAAAAAACTGGTGGAGAAAAATGTGTAAGAAATGTCTAACAGCTATATTGCTTTTTTAATGACTAACTTATATGAGCTTTTATGCATAATAGCCTGATATTCATGTACCAACCACTGCTTATTTTCATATATCTGTGTTTTACTTTCACACTCAAACACATAGTGAATACTATTGAATAAATAATAAAGAAACTCCTCACATCTTTTGGGGAAAAATTTTGTTTTATCTTTTACAATAAAAACACAAATATTTCATGAAAATGAACAATAAAAATTTCATGAACTTTTTTTTTAATCTATTTATTTTTCAATATAAGGGTTTGTTTTAAAATATTTTTGACAAGACATATAAGAAAAGTAATTCCACATTCATTTATTGCATTTATTGTACACCTTATTATGAGTGTAATTCTTATAAATAGAGATTGAAGTACTTTTTGAAAACATTCTAATTGGAAACAATTTCCTGCATATTATTTTGTTTTTTTTTACTTATTGTTCAATTAGTTAAATCATAAAGATGTAATTCTAACAGCTATTATTCATGAAGACTAATTCATTAAAAATAAATGCAGTAAAAAAGTATAAGTTTGAAGACAAGTAATGTGTTTTAAAATTATATTTCACATATCAAAACTAATAAATAATTAAACAGTATTAATTCAAAAATGTAGTGTCTTGATTATATGCTAAATTATAAATTTAATAATGTATAGTCACAAATCTTTGTAATAATTATTCAACAACCTATCTTTCATGTAAATTGACTATTGGAGTATATTATAAAAAGAGAGTTTATAATTGGTCATTTTATTAAATACAGAGTTGTGAATGATTTCATTTAGACATTGAAGTAACATTGAAATAATTCATTCAAATTCAACTTAAAATGACTCTCAAACTAAAAAATTTGATAGCAGTATTCCTGCTTACTCAGGTACTTATAAATATTTTTATTAAATATTAATATATATATATTTTTACAATATCACTTATTTAACTCACTGATTAATTATAACTCTTAAACAATTGTTTGTTGTGGATTAAAAACTCATTCAATAATATAAAAATTTTATCAAAAAGGATTCTTGGTCTTATGTTTTGGGTGAGCAATTATTTAAAAAATATCATTCTAATTGTACCCCTGTATAAATCACAAATTAGACTCATCCTGAAGTATTGTTTTATTTATTTGAAATCATGGAAGAAGTTTCAGTACTTATATGATTGATTTATTTAGTTGAAACTCACAATCCTACCCCATTTGAAAGGAGGATTTGTGAATTATATTGATTATGAACTCATTTGCAGTAATTTGGGTGTCTACACATTCAGTAATAACAGAAGAAGCACTGATTTAGAGTACTTCTTCAAACTTGTTAATGAATTCATCTTGGATAATATTTCTTCCAAACTTAACCCAATACTCAAACTTAAACCCAATACTATTCTCACAAAAATTCAAGATTTTTTTTTTACAAACAATACTCTGTACTCTTTTTACAGGAAGATTTATTGCTATTGCCAGCGCAGTGGGTGAAGAAACTGATTTATTTTGGGATAACCTACCTAACTAATTAAAGGTTTAGCATGTCTGATAAGGGTAAACTAACTACAGATCAACAGATCTAACTCAGATGATTTGTATTATCTAAAGAAAGATTATGTGTATGTGATACGCATTATTTTTAATTTCTTTGTGTTTGCATATGTAAAATATGTTATATATTTGTATAGAGTAAATTAATCTTGTTTATGTTTTGGATTATTGTTTATCTCTTTGTTATTTATTGAAATAATATTTTAATTTATTATACAGATGTAAGTATAAAATACATTGTACTAAAGTGAATTTCTGATGCTTGGCTCTTAGCATTCCATTTCTAGCTGGTCACAACCATATGAAGAGTTTAGACAGGTCTGATGGTTGTTGTGTGTGTGTGTGTGTGTTGTTCTGCGTCGTTAATCAAGTAGAGGTTCCTGTCTTCTACAAATCCAGGAACCACTCCTTGTGCAATTCCAACCACAGTCTTCTTTGCACAACTCATGACAGGATTTGGCCGGATTTTTAATGCAATCCACCGGTGTACAAGATAGTAGAGCCCCCTCCTCGTGGAGACCAACGAGACTTCTTTTACAGAGGACTGTGGCCTTGGCTGAAACCTGCCAATTGACCTTCTTGACTGGAATAGGTTACCGACAACCAGGTCCTTGGCTATGCCAACCAAGTCCTCTAGGCCATCTCTCCCGGATTGCTACTCCAAAGTGTCTTAAAAGAATAAACACGAACTGCAGTGCCAGGTACTACAGCTGCAGTTTGTATGAATCCTACCACCTATACACAAGACAGGTGAGCGTTCAGCTAATTATTTCGATCAAGACTGCCTGTTCTTACGCAACTCCGATTGAAAGGGTCAAAAGGCTAAAACTCCTAATGTAGATCAGCAGCAAAGTCGGAGCAAATCGCTTCCCGAACCTGCCATAGGATCTAAAACATAACTGGCCTCACCAACTTATGAAGTTTGGGTCACTCGATGCAACAAAGGAAACGTCCTTATTTAGC
Source organism: Zanna intricata (assembly GCA_010016005.3). NCBI lineage: Eukaryota > Metazoa > Arthropoda > Insecta > Hemiptera > Fulgoridae > Zanna > Zanna intricata. Next base: position 7,030 of record JAAAKQ030221051.1, on the reverse strand, counting down.
AGACAGTGGCACTCCAGCAGCACACTACTCCGCTGTTTAGCTTACACTCCACCAGGAGCGCAGCAGGAGTCAACCTGCGAACGCAGGGTGACTAATAGCCACTGATCGTTGTACAGGCCCGATGACGTGTACTACAAGAACAATACACTTTTCTGCAAGAACCGTATACACTATTTCTCTGCAAGAAGTGTAGGCATACTATTCATGTAGAAATCGCCACCGGTAATTCAAATTGCAAGTTTACAGTACGGGATCAGAGGTCGAGAAGCGATCGAGTATGGTAAAGTTCTGGAACAGAGTGAAAAAAATGTATATATATATACAGATATGTATACAAGAGTACTCACTTTTGTATTGCCTTTTTCCTAGGTCATTGTCGGGTGGTGACTTGGGTCCTGCCCTGCTGAAACACAGCGCACTTGTTTATGGAAACAGCCCTTTTTGGGGCCATGTTTTGATACGTGGTTTTTCTAAGGATTTTTCGATTCAGAGGCTCCTAGGACTGGCTTCTTAATACCTGCTATTAATTTTTCTATGGCGATTCATCCAATACAGCGTGGTCATTCTCGAATACGCTGTACTATTGGATCGTCGTTGCAGATGTCTCTTAGATGGCTGTACTCTAATACAGCCGCTCTCACGAACATTCTGCGTGCCTACGCTATGCCCATCTTCCACACGGTGTTTAATCCCCCATCGTGTCGGATGGTGGCGTTTCTGACAAATCACCGTGCTCCGAATATTGTCCGCAAGGTTACGTTCTGTACCGCCTCCAGTTTTTGTCTGGCCGGAGACTTCGCCTCCAGCCAGTGCGCGTATCCTTTTATGTGAATAGGCCACAGTTCGGGCTCCAAAAATCACCTCAGCCATTAGAAGAAAACTCTGTCGAATAGCTTCAACAAATTGTTAGCAGCGAGATCGGCCTTTAATTTTGGGGAAAGAGGAAGCTTTTCCCGGATTCCGGCTTTCGGTAGACAAACTGCCTTTGCAGTTTTCCACGATTCCGGAAAGTATTCGACATGTAGCATCGCTATGAATATGGTGGCGATGGTCGATATGAGAGCTGGGGGAGGGGGAACGTTCCCGAATGCACGGGCATTAATCTCGACCACTTCTGGGGCCTTGTCCGAGCTTGTGGCCGTGATTACCGTGGGCGGAAGTGGCTCACTGAGGCAACTTTTGCCTCAGTAACCTGGTCTTCTTCGTGCGGGGCTTTCTCCACCTGTACGAAGTAATCCGCGCGAAAGGAGCCCACCTTGGTTGTGGTCGTCTTACGGGCCTGTAGGGGGATTCGAAATGAACTGCTCCTCAGCGTATTCGCAAATATTTCCGCCCAGTCCGCTTATGAAAAAGCTAGAAGGCTTCACTGTCCCACAACCTGGTGGCGGGGCTTCTTCCCTTCCCTTAGTCAAAGAAGATGTCAACGGAGAGTGAGGATAGGTATTCGTTCCAAGAATCCTCACGTTGTTTTGTCAGTACCAGTTTTACTCTGTTCGTTTGTGTATAAAACGCTCGCTTATCGTCGGGGAACAGTGTAAGACGAAATCTCCTCTTTGTCGTCGCTTCTCGGTTATTGCCTCAGCAATGTGAGGTGGGAGATTATTTCGGATAGGCCTCGTGGTCTTCTCCGTGTTACTACGTGACAAGGCCACAATCACTGTCATCGTTACGCGGTCAACCACGTTGTCGTCTTCCTATGGCGTGGCTGGGAGTTCGGAGTCCTTCGGCCTATAATCTCGTAGGAGAATTTCGTAGACTTTTCTCCAGTTCACTGATCTTCGGGATGGAATTGGCGAGTCCCGTCCGGCCCCTACTAATCCCAATTGTAGTAGAATAGATGGGTGTCCGAACTAAAGTCTTCGAATTTCTCGACCGCATGCGGAGCTGGTACCGATCTTATTATCGCGATGTCAAACACATCGGGTCTCGATCGCCTTGTACGGTGTACGAAGGTGGGTATTTCGGAGCCTATGACAGTTAATCGATGGGCCCGTGCCTGATCATATAGCAACCTGCTACTCACTTTTGTCAGGTTGCAATTCCAGGATGGGTGTTTAGAATTTAGGTCGCCCATAAGGATTATGGGCCCATCCCAATTTTCTAGTACTGCATCGGGTAATGCTCAATTTGGCTTATTGTAAGCCGAAACTAGGCGGTATTCCTTGTCTAGATTTCCACATGTACACATGTCTGCTCCATTATGGTGGAATCGAGATTCCACCATAATGGAGCATGAGACGTCTGTGAACTTAAACGGCGGTTCCGTGCCTGGCTTGCTTTCTGCATGTGACTGGTCTGTACGTTCGGATCGTGAAATAATTCCGAACAGTCGTGATTTGACCGGGTTCAGATGAACTTTCGCTAACAGTATCACGTTTATTAGTAGATTCTCGGCCAGGCGGTTTAGCTTCGCCACCTCGCCTAGTACTGAATTGGCATTCCAGTGCAGTATACGGACATATTGTCAAACCATACTGGTTTAATAGGCTCATAAGGCAAGCTATAATGGACTGTAAGAAGTCCTTAATAGATTTGGCCCGAAGTAAGCTGGGGAGGACTGCCAGTATATCCGGTAGTACATTCTTCACGGTCATGTGTGACAAGAAATCTGAACTTTTACTCTCCTTGAAGTGTAGGCACTGTGTAGGCAGTGTGTGTTCTTGCTGCTGGAGATGTTGGGGGTTTCTGTTACCTCCCGTGGTGATTGGGGGGCCTTCGGAGCCTTGACGGGTCTTTCCGCCGGTGTCGGTTTAGCCCCTTTCTTTGTTTTTACCGATTTCTCGGTCCCCTTCTTTCTCTGTGGTGCAGGCTTCTTTTTGTCGATTTTTTCGACTTCTTCGTCGGGATCCCCTTAGAGAATTAGGCCGCCTGCGGTTCAGGCCGGTTTAGTGGATGTTTCCACTGTCGCTGTAGTCGCAGACTTGGCAGGTTGCAGTTGGGGGCTGGTCGTTTTCCTACTGACAACCTTTGCCCAGCTGCGCCCATCGATAGCGGTGGGCCTCCTTGAGGTGCCTCTGCCTGGCCAGCCGTGATAGGGACAGCCCCGTAGTTAGTAGGTTGGGGTCCTTTACAATTATCGCAGGACGCGGGTTTCTCACGCGGCTAAAGAGCATGACGTGGTGCGCATTTTACGCAGAGTGTTGTAGAGCTGGGCTCTGCAGCAATATGTCGATGAATGCCCGAATTTTTAGCATCGGGAGCATTGGTGGGAGGGGAGGTGCCCTCGCGACACGAAAGCGGATACCGCTATTTTGCAATAAAATAAGTAGTCCAAATTGTATATTCTCCTGGCGGCTGGGGTTTTAGGGCCACAAGGCACATGGGAGTCTCTCTCCCGTCCCTTGTAGTCAGCTTCTTCACTGAAGCAATTCATACCCGAGGAAGAAGAGTTTATCCTTCACTCCATCGCTCGTGGTGCCGATGGGGATGCCCCGGACCACGACTTAAAGTTCTCCCTTCTTTGGGGAGTTGATAAAAAGAAAGCCTTTCACGTGCAGAAAGCTTTGCACTTCTCGGAAATCCCCCTCGCTGCTCAATTGCAACCTCACAGAAAGCCCGGTGCTCTTCGCTACCAGGCGCACTCTAACTATGACGCAGATCCACTCTCGCTAGCGTTGGCCACTCTTTGGGGCAGTCTAACATTTTCGGAGGGATATTTTTCCCTCGGCACGACAGAGGGTACGAGAGAATTCCATCGCTGATCTCTATGGTGGCGGCTGCTGTTTCCGAGCCGCCCGTTGTAGTGGTCGGCTCCGCGGTTTCCATTTCCGCGGTCACCGACGTCTGGCGGTTGAGTCGTTTGCGGACTCCTGTGCCGCTTGTCTCTCCTCCAACGTAAAGTTCCGGGGAAGATAAGCAGTGGGAAGGGGATGGTTATCGAGATGACGCCATGGATTTAAAATTTTAAAAAATTAAAAAATTCTTTTGTCGAAATTTGATTTTAAGTTAAAATCAAATTTGAAAAAGTCGTTAAAGTGAATTTAAAAACTTTTGAAAATTAAAAATTTTTCTTGAAATTAAAATTTATATTTAGTTATTAATATAATATTTATTTTTAATTCAAAAGTCTATTAGGAAATTAATTTGTTTTATTCAAATTAATCCAAATTTCAATTTTATATTAATTTAATTTATGGTCCAATGTAAAAGATAACTATGTGTATGTAAAAATAACAAATAAAATCATACAAAGTACAATAACAATTTTTTACATCACTAGGTAATTTATTTAAAATGATAACAGATAAAAATAGATAATAATAATCCCAACAAAGTATGACATAAGAATGAAAAGATATTTCTCCATCTTTAAGTTACCATTTAATTACTATGATTGATTTATTAATTTTTTTTTTGTGTGTTTAACTTCTGGAACCACCACTCAGTTATTTCTTCAGAGGATGAGATGAGTGAATTGTAGCGTGTGTGAAAAATTTTCCTGGGATTCGAACCCGAGACCACTGGATGAAAAACCAAGGTTGATTTATTAATATACTATACTTTAATTAATAAAGTACAAGGATACAGCATTTAAATAATTTCAATTATTCATGTTTGTATGTATTATTATTATCATCTTTTATGACCACATAGGATCACTTGAGTCAGTCCATCATCTAACTATCTTTGATAGGATTGTTTGTGCCTTGCAGTCTTTGCAATACTTTCTCATACCTTCTAATCATTATGCCATTTCTAGTATTGAAAATGTTTGTGTTGTCAGTTTTTTCTTGTGAGTGTGAAGCAAGTGTTTTTGTTCTTGATTTTCTAGTTTAATTTTATCTTAAATATGGTGTCTGCTGGTGTAAGGCCAATTTCCTTCAGATCCTCTCTTATTTCTCTACAGGATTTATTTGAATCCTGTCTTGGTGTTTTTTGAGTCAAGATTGTACTGCACTAGCTGTTTCAAAAGTCTTAAATCTTGCATCTTCATGATATATCCAAAAAAATCCTAGTCTCCTCTTATACATGGTATCAGTGATGTATTCTAACTCACTGTACATGACTTAGTTGGGCACAATCCACCATTGCCTGTCTTTTTTATACTATTTACTGACGCAGGTTTATCCAATTTTTCTTTTGATTTTCAGGAATCTGTCTGTCTTTGATTGTTCATTCAGGTGAAAGAGTGTTAATTGGCTTCTGGTACTATAACTGTGTTAGTGTTTAGTATGTCATTGTGTTTGTATGCGTACACATATATACTCATATGCATAACAAAATAAATTCTGAAACTGAATAAACTTCATGTATATATACATTTTTTTTAAACACTGTTTTCAATTTTCAGTTATGGTCTGCATTTGTTATATCTTCAGCAGTTTTAGTTGAAAACCCATCTACCACATCTGTGACAAATGGAGTTGATTCAAATAATAAACCAGGGTCTGATTCTTCTCCAAATCCAGTATCTACTACTAAAGAAAGTCCTTCAGATCCTCAGGCTAAGCTAACACCATCTTCTGGCAAAGTTTCTCAAGACACTGCACAAGACACTTCATCAAGGGCAACAGCTACTGATGAAAGCCAATTGTTTAACAGCCAACATAAGATTTCAGAACCATCCACTTCAGTTGCTGGGGCCAACTTAAAGGATAAAAACATCACACCTGATTCCTCTGTTACCACTAAGAAAAATTCAAGTAATTCTATGCAGGCAAATCAGGGAACAGGTCTAGATTCATTGTTTCTTAATCTTATGATTAAATTATTTCATGATTTAGGCGATACTCTTAAAAGTCAGTATAATCGTCAAAATATAGAATTAATTTTAACTCAAACTTCCGATATCTTAATTAACACTATCAGAACATCATGGCAAAATCTTCAATTACCATTACCAGGTGATTTACCAGACCTAAACGAAGTACGAAAACAAATTTTACAAAAGATGTTGGATGTTTTAGATGGAATAATTAAAACACTTACAGAAAATAAAGTAACTTCAAATCAAACACCTGGAATTAACCTAATAGATCCTCTCAAAGTATTTCCTTTACAACTTCCAGGATTTAATTTGAAGAGAAGTCCAACAATATCTAACACTGATTCCAACAACTCATATGCGCAAGATATTCAAAATTATTTAGATTCATTAAAAACAGCCTCTCAAAGTGTAGTTGATAAATATAGTGGTAAAATAAAAGCACCATTCAATCAAATAAATGCACTAGAATTAATGCAACAGTTCTTTCTAAATTCAATGAAGTCTGTTCTAGATTGCTTAAATCAAAATAAAAATTTTACTGATTTAATACCTCTAATAGTTGAAAACGTTAACAACACAATATTAAAAATTCCAGAGTATATTTCACAGTTAAATACTGTAAAGTAAATATTTTATTTATCACATCAGTTTACACATTATTCTGCTGTAAAAATCTAGAAAATACATAACAAAAAAAAGTGTTAGTACTCATGGGATAAAAATCAGTAACCAGCATGTGTTAAGAAATATTAATATATATTATTATAATATGTAAGATATATTATTTCAGTTAACAGTGTGTTTTCATATAATATTACGTGAATATATATATATATATATATAATGTTATGTGTAAATAATAATAATTAAAAATATGAAATAAAATTTTAAAAATTGTTCAATTATTTATTTTTCAATTATTTTATGTTTCCAGTTCATTACTTTAAGTTGAATTTCAAATTAACTGCCCAACAAAAAAAAAAAATTAATGTTTCTTTCATTTCATGAGTCAAATCTTACTAATTTTGGGTCGAGAAAAAGAAATATGACAAAGAAAAATTTTTATTAGCTCTAGTTTCTGTGATATACAGTAATAGGTCAAGTATTTTATTTTAACAGATTAAGAGAAAACAATACATATACCAACAACAGAGAAAGTCCACTTTACATTTTTTTTAATGACAGGCTTATATTCTAAGAGTTCTTACTTGGTGGAAGAATACCTGGCAGTTTTTTTTTTTTTTTTTTTTTTTTTTTTTGTGGGCGAACAACGTTCAACGTTATTATCGCCCGGATAAAAAATTAGACGTAATATTAATAAAT
>JAAAKQ030221007.1:0-11461 GCA_010016005.3 Zanna intricata | reverse complement strand
CTTTTTTCTTATTTTTAGATATAGAATCCGTTTCCGAGAGATTGCCGTGCAGTTTTGATACACTCTGTATATACACGTACATAATTTTTCGCTAAAAAAAGAATTCATTAGATTATTACTTTATACATTACGGCTTAGTTCTTATTATTATGGGTGTGAACATGTAAAGCATCTGAGATGTAAGAAACATTATTCAGAGTTGCTTTCTTTCAAAGGTTTACGTTAATTATATAGCCGGTTGTTGTAATGAAAGTTATTGAAATAAATGCCATTTCTGTTTTGATGGATTTAGTATGATGATATGAAATATATATATATATATATATATAGTTCGGTGAAGAAGGTAACAGGTTATCATTTCACACCCCTACTTTTCTTCTCTTAGATCTGGCATGAGATGTTTGAATTCTTTAAAATGGTTATCCTATTTTCAGGTCTGTCTGCTTTATTGTTTTGGTTTTGACATTTAACGTACATACAACTAACTTTGTTAGGATTTTTCTGATAGGAAATACAATTTTGGCAAAATTATATTAATCCAGCTCAAAGCTCTGTTTTCTTTTTTGTTTTTTAAGTCAGGTCCGTAAACTCGTTGTAATATATATATATATATATATATCATCCATATTTCTAATAAAAATTGATGTTTTTAACATTAAAAAAACTTTAACATTTAAGAGGCACATTTCTTTCTTCCCGTTATTTATTCAATTTTCGCTTCCAGTATCGATACTGGAAAATTAATAGATTAATTCCAGTTAATGTAATTCTTAAACTGGGTAAAATGTGTTTAAATGCATCGAAAATTTAAAGTATTGAACAAATTTTATGACCTACAAATTTTCGTTTTGATTTCACAAGAAAGTTTTGTTTGCATTTATAATTATAAAGTATTAAAAACAAAACTTATTAATTTTTCTGTAATATATCATAAATTATTTATTTATTACCGTATATAAGGAAATGTTGATAGTTCTGTTAAAATAAAAATGAAGGAAAATGATATAAATATTGAAGTATGTAATTAGATATTTCTGGAACTTGTTATCAAACTTATTTAATGTAAATATTATATAATATATTTTTTTATTGTACATGGATGTAATTAATATTTACTATGTTATTCTATTAAGTGTGATTTCTTTTTAAGTCAATCCCATTTTTCCACATCCCCACACACAAGCTCCATGCTTATGTGGTGATACCATATCAAGATCCAAAAATAAAAAATAAAAATCTTGGATTTCGTGATTTATACGTGATGTGAGACTTCAGCATTATAGTTCGTACTTAACTAGAAAAGTAATTTCAGTTACTTTTGTAGAAAAGTCTTGGAAATATAAATGTACCAAAGTATTGGTGATGATACTGATTTTAAGTAATTTTTTTTTTCTTTACAGTTTGAGGATTTTTCTATATATATATATTTTTTTTAATTCATGTGAATGAGTGTATATGCGTGAATCGTATTCTCTGTTCAGTTTTCTATCACTTATAAATAATTATTAATTGCTTTATATATATTTTACTTGCATGAAAGTTTTTTATTCCATATCATCTAGTTATGTTGTGTTACATATTATCCTCACACACTCGTTCGGGCGTATGGTAGTAAGGAGCACAGGATTATTATATTTATATTTTTAAAGAAGCTAGCATAAGGTACATTATTTAATTTATTCTGTATTATGGTAAATTAATTTTGATACGATGTTTTATCAATTATGAAAAATTGAGTACGTAATGAAACATTTAATAAAATAAAATTCTTACATAAAAAATCAGATTTTTCATTGTAATTTGCTTCGATAAAAAATAATAATTAGCAATAATATTCAAAAATTATATTAAGTTTTAAAATGCCATCGATTTATAACTATTAATTTTTCCATATTGTCTAATTTTTTAGTCATGCACAAGATAATGTAACATTTAATCATTTTGTAATAAGTAATGTCAGATAGTACATATAATATCAGATAGAATTACACGTAACTAAACAAGTTGGTATCTATTTTTGGTTCGTATTTAAAAATATAAGTACGTTTTATTTAAAGTAAAGTAAAAGAGAAATTATCTACTGCTCTATGTTTTGATGATATTTAAACATTTAAAACATAACTATTTAGTTGTTGACCTAGGGAAAATGTATGAAACACATTTTTTTGGTACAATTTTAATTTTTAAAATAGCAACGTAGTTTAGTTTTATTATTAATATAAACTACTGAACTGGTTATTGTAATTTTATATAAGTAATAGAAATTAATGAATATTAGAAACAGGAAAAATTATGACATAAGTAAAACAAGATATATATAAAAGTGAGAGAGAGAGATAGCGTGAGAGAGAGTGAGAGAGTGATAGAAGGCTGAGGTCAACTAGGTTGTAAGAAACAGAGATAGTAATATTTAGTGTACCTGGGCTTTGTAGACAGCTCGGCGCGATGAAAACTGGTCCTCTACCTCCCCCCCCCCTAAGAATATAACTAGACTACACACACGTATATACACATATAAATAAAATATAAACTCACACACACTTAAATAGGTTTTTCAGGTGTGTGGTTGTTGTAGCTTGCTAGCGCACCTGTGAAGCAACATTCCTCCCCAAAATGTTCACCGACCACCCGGTATTTTCATTTTTTTATTTATAGAACTCTGAGAGAGCTTAACGTAAAATACCATTTCTTATTTACCGACCGGTGTTCTGTATCTCTTCACAGAGTTCTGTAAGCCTTCAACAAGAGTCCCTCTTTTCTTTTATTACACTTCCGAATAGATTTACTATTAACAATAAGGATCGTGGTCTAATTATAAACTTTATTTCAGTGAAGAATTTTAAAAATCTAGCAGCATTACGCTTTAATACTTGTATACTTAAAAGAATAACTGATAATTCTATTTTTGTTTCTTAAATAATTAATCGATTATTACCTTAAAATAAAGGATACTTCTTTCTATACATACTATTTTTAAGTCTGATTCTAATCCAGTTTAAAACTTCAACATACTTCAAATTCCAAATTTTTTTATTTCTGTAAATAACCATGTTTATATCTAACCGTCTTTTAATACTTTGTTTTATTTCTTTTTATTGTGATATGAAAAGAACATTAAAAATTACATTCTTTTCATATAAAATGTTTTTTTTTTTTTTTTTTTAATGATTTACCTTCACCAACGTAAAACGAAAATAAAAATTCCAAGATGTTGTTTATGTATTTATTTCATTCATGTTTGGAGATTTGTTATATTCATTGTATATTTAATCTTCAGTAAGCATTCAAATAGATAGTATTGAAAAATGAATAAACTCATGTGGAGGTTTTTTTTTTTTAAACTACCAATTAAATAAAAATATTTATATTTATCAAGTTGGATAGACTTGAGTAATTCGTTTTACCTTATACAAGACGATGTAAATGAACACATTCACCTGCAGATATAAAGAAAACCGCTAAACACAAAAGAATTGAATTTTACAATAATCTTATAGAAAAAAGAAGACATCTCTAGACATTAACCGCGACATGCAAATTTTATACATAGAACGCAACAAGCAGGGTGTTTAACACATATGAGAAACAATAAATTTGACAAATAAGATTATACAAACTAATTCCTTATACATCGAATATACAGAGTGTTTCACGAGGAATCTGCAATACTTTACAGCGTATTCCGCTTATCAAAATAAATAAACAAGTTTATAAAAACATAGCTCTGGAAACGCTTCGTTAGCGAGTTACGGCCAGGCGTTACGCTTGGATCTCATCTCCCCCAATGAAATTAGGTCATGCTGAAATTTGTTAGACGTTAAACTACAGGAGAAATTGACGGTTTTCTGTGAATTTACCTGAAAATTTCAATAAAATAGGTCCCATAATTGTATCTCCTTTAGTTTTTAGAATACCTGACTTAAAATCTAAAATTAGGGGTCCAAAAAACTTTTTAATGTTTAACTTAAAATAAATTTCTCAAATAAGTAATAAATGCACAATCGTTTCCTACAAAACTAGTAAAGAATTTAATTCTTAAAACATTTATGTAATTAACGTCAATGAACACTGAACAAAACGTTATCAAATTCTTTTTTATTTAAAATCAAACACAACTGAACATAGTTAGCTGGTATAAACAATTCAAAAAACAATCATATTTGGAATGACACCAAACCGCTTGCCACCTCAGAATCAAACTACCAATGTCGGTTTTCGATAAATGTCTGGTGTAGTGTAGTAGGAAGTATCCTGATCGTATCTTACGTTCTTAATCGTCAAATGCGTGGGGAGGCCTATCTAAATATTCTTCAAAATGAACTTCCTCTATTTTTAGGGGATGTTCTATTCGTAAAGCGAGAAATTATGTATTTCCAACATGACGGAGCCCCAGCACATTCTGATTGCCAAAATGGATATTTTGGGAATAATGAAACATTCCGAAAATAGGTGGGTTGGACCAGCCGGCTTCCGTGGCGCAAGTGATAGCGTCTCGGCCTTTCATCCGGAGGTCCCGGGTTCGAATTCCGGTCAGGCATGGCATTTTCACGCAGGCTACAAATCATTCATCTCACAAATTGGTGGTCTTGATTGGTCTTCCTTGCTATTGCAAGGAGGACCAATAGAGGGTGACCAGCCATATACCCTGTTATGCATAACTTTAAGTTATACATAAACTATTTATAGTTTTTTAACTTCTCTGCAGAAGTTATGCATAACTATGTATAAATTTTTTTTGTGTAGGAGGAGGAAAAGGGTCTACCAGAGCCGGCATCTGCCCGCACAGATGATAGTGTGGGGCTCTCACCCACTAAAATACCTTCCCCTTTCCCTCACAGGGGCGGCCGGAATCGCCTCTCGGCATAACATCGGCCAGCCCTGGATGTCGTGGCAGCAGATTGCCCCTGCCTGATACCCTTCCCATTTGGGCTCCTAAGCGGAGCCCCCTTTGGGGTTCTCTTGGCATCCTTAGAGCGCGGCGACTCCCCGCTTGTGAACAATGTATAACTTGTCACACTAAATACCGAGCGCTATTTTAGTTTGATGGTGAGGAATCGAAAAATCAGGCATTCATTTTTACTTTCAATCTTGCATTTATTTTTACAAATAATGTATTTTTTTGCATAATTATTAATTACATTGTTTATGTTTGTGTTCACTGCAAAATAATTGCTAAGGAATGTACTGCTCTCCTCCTGGGTAAAGATTTCCCAACGAATTGCGTAATGGATAGAGTGGTCAACTGCTTTGTGGGCTTTGATGTATTTTCTATGTAAGATTTCTTGTCCTGTATTATAATACCTCCATGAAGTATTGTGTGATAGCTCCATCTACCTCTTTTCTTATTAATAATATATATAAAAATATTTCTTATATCTTGGTTATATTTAAATAACTCAGCTTTAGAAGCAGATCAGCTTATATTTTCTTAATACTTAATCTTTTGTTAAAATTTGATTTAAAAAAATTATTTGAAGTATTTTTTTATATTTATTTTACTCATAAAAAAAAAATCAGGTTTAATATGGTTATTTCTTTTTCTAGCCCTCTCCCAAGAAGGCAATAATAATGAAAAATTTAATTAAATTTCAGTCAGTCGTAAATTTATAACTTTTAATTTTTCTAGATTTGTTAAAAAAGAATTATAATCTTGTTTTGTTATTAAACAATATATAAATTGTTTAGCATCATAATGTTTTTGTTTTCAAAAAATTATGACGTTTTGTTATTAAACATATTTTTATATTCTTCATTCTATAATTCGATATATTTGTGCAGGAGTGTGAGCGACAATGCTTGTTGGACTGCTGATGGTGCTGACGCTGCTGACCCCGAGCTCCGGAGACGGCCAGCTAGAGGCGAACCTGCTCTCCTTGCTAGGCTTGGGGCGCCGCCCCCGAGGGGACCGAACACGTGCTATCATCCCTCCAGCCATGGTGGAACTTTATAAACAACAAACAGGACTCGAAATCGATACAGTTACTTTTGCACTACCAGGACGACATATTCGTTCTGCAAACACAGTCCGAACATTTACTCATAAAGGTATTTTTTTATTTCATTACTGTTTTATTTTATAATGCAATTAAAAATATTCCATCATAATATTTGAGTCATTTTTATTATTTTTCTTAATAAGTTTTTCTCGCTGATTATCAGAATTTTTTTATAGTTTTAAAATTAAATAAAGACCATTTTATATTTTATTGTCGGAGACACTCGAATTAAAATAAAATTTGCTTAAATCAGTTTAGTTTTGAATGTTATTTTATAAATGTAAAATTTAATTATATGTTAAAATACTTTTTTTCATTAAAACTTCCTTTTGTTTTATAACAAAAAATTGTCAACTATCACGTTTAAATTAAAAAATAAACTTATTAATGTGTAACTTCTTTTAAATTCTAATCATATTCTTTGTTTAAGTAGGATTAGTAATGGCTATTTTTTAATGTTTTTTTTACACTTTTCCGCTTTTAATTATTACGAAGTAGCTTAACATGGGTTATTTTTCATGTACACATTAAAATAAAATATAATTATTCATTCTCACTATTTTTTTTTTCTTTCCTTATTACTACTGTTGTTAATGTACTCATTATTATACTCCTAGAAAATTATCTACATACTGATGTAATTTCTTAGCGTATTTAAAAAAAAATCGTTTTCTAAGTTACACGAATATCTTCCTCATCCATAAGCTTCAAGCATCAGATGGTTAATAACAATTTTTTTTTCACCTGATGAATTAATTTCACCCATAAGATTGAATCTTTTCAGTGGGAATGTGGAAAATTAATATTTTAGCAAATGAAAAATTTCTTACCTAACCGAAATTCAAACCCGGGACCTACGGATGAAAGGCCGAGATGGTATCACCCAGACTTCGTTTTTATTTTCATTTCATCTGTTATTTTAATTTTTAACTGTGTTATTTTGTAAAATATGCATTTAAATAATTTATAAAATTGATATATATCGTCCGTATTTATTTTATATTTACATTTCAGTTCTTTAGCTATTTTAATTTACGCTATTAAACTGTCACAGTTTTATGACCGTGTTAATTATTTCAGAAGGTTGGATTTATGATAGTTTTAGTTCGTCATAGGATAAATGAAACAAAACATACAAATAAAAGCAGACTTGCAGAAGCCAGGACAACATTTATAATCAAAACTTATCTCTTAACTTAACATCTATCATAACAATTTTATGCTTATGTTCTGAGTTCCCAATACAGTTTCATATGTATGTGTATATATATATATATATATATATATATATATATAAAGGAACTGTTTCTAACAAAATTACATTAAAGCTGTAGCAAATTTATAGATTTTAAATTCACTCCTATAAAGAATTTAGTAATATAAAATCCGAAGTTAAAATATAACAGTAGCTTTTTACAGACCACAGTTTTTTTAATATTCATTAAAAAAACATACTTAAAGATACATTAAAAAGAATAATAACCAATATTTACTATTATTTCTTCAAATTTATCTTAATAGAAATTAAAAAAAATTATGTCTGACGAAAAGTTTTAATGAAATTTTCCAAAAAAAAATTTTTATGATCTTTAACGTGACGACGCGCTAGTGTTATCATATTAATACTAAATCCTGGGCACCGGTTGGGTTTCAATTAACTACACTTTTCAGGAGTCTACCTTTTTTTTTTTTTTTTTTTTGTTTTTGTTTAACCTCCGAAACCACAATTAAGTATTACATCAGAGGATGTGAAGATGAATGTGAATGAACTGTAGCGCGTGTGAAAAATGCAATGCCTGACCGGGATTCGAACCCGGGACTTCCGGATGAAAGACCGAGACGCTACCACTAGACCACGGAGGCCGGCGTACAAGTCGACCTGAGATTGTACAAGACTACACTTCATTCACATTGATACACATCATCCTCATTCATCCTCTGAAGTAATAATACCTTACGGTAGTCCTGGAGGCTTAACAAAAAAAGAGAGGAATATTATCATATTATGAATTTTAAGATTTTTACTATAAATATTTGAAACAAATAAATATTTATAAATAAGAAAAAAAGTGGATCTATGCTAGTAGTAAAGTTAATGTTTTAAGCCTTCTTATTATTAAATTTAAGTATAATTATTTAAATAATTTATGAATCTAGTTTTGTATTTGCTTGTTTTACGTAATATGTTTGTAAACATTTTTTATCATATTAATATTCTGGTTTCCATGCTAAACTTAAGTAACATTGATTATGTGTTAGTGAATGTTCATATTAACAGTCATTTAAATAATAAATCAGCTAGCATTCGTAACTATTTCTGAATTAGAAAGGGCATTAATTAACATTTCTAATTATTTTTGAATTAAGAAGGGCATTCAACCCTTAAAATTTCCTTTTTACTAGAGAGGATGAAAATTTTTAATCTAAATGAAAAATTTTGCGTTTTAATTTTAATATAATGTGATGTACTTCGTTTGAATTTTATTGTTTTTGCAAATGAATATCGATTATTTATATGGTATGCAATAAGTAAAAATTGACTGACCTCTCCTATATAAAATTATATGATATAATTATGTATATCAATATTTGTTTGATTTGTTCCTTCACACTGTACACGACTAGACGCCAGTTTGTCGTGAGAAAGAAGTCCCGTAGAAACACGATCCTCATCTTGCGTCCTCCAAGGCTGTCCTGAGATCAACTTGTATCCCTTATCGTGTTCTTTATTCATAAAATATTACTTTCCTAGCTTATATATCCCTATATATATATATATATATATATATATATATATATATATGTTTTATTAAATAGTTATTTTCAATTTTTATTTTTACATTAATTAACAATTTTTTTGTTTTGTTTTATTAAAAAAAAAAAAAACAAATTATAATTGTGGTTTCAGGAAGTATCATTTGAAACGATTTTGTTTTAAGTTTTATTTTTATATTTTAGTGCACATTATTTTAATGTTTTTCGTTAAGGTCATCTATGGGACACATTAGAATAATTTTTTCATGTTTTTAGTCATAATTTGACTCATTTTCATCTTTTCAGTCCAGTTTTTCCGCTATCGTCTTTTTCTGTTTTTTGAGACTCATGATTATAAATTAAATCTTTAAACAGGTCTCTATTTAAAGTTATTTTTCTGCAACTCTAACCTGTAGAACATTTTCTTGATTAAAAAAAGAAAAAGAAATGTAAAGGAGTCTGCTTGTGTAAAGAAAGAAACAGCCTTAGTCTTAGCAATGCTCTGTGTAATTTTGGAGTATATTTTATTCATTTAAGTTAAGTTTTACAATTAATTTTCTGAAATTTCTAAAAATAATCAAATTTTTATAATACGTGAAAGAATAAACTTTTTCTTCATGAATTAATTAACCACATAAACTTTGAAACTTGTACATGATAATATGGAAATTAAATATTGTAGCATAAAAAAATACATTGCCTGACCAGGATTCGAATTCAGATCCCCCGATGAAAAGTGGAGACGCTTCCAATACACCACGAAGATCAGCAATTTTTTGTTAGACAATAGTTTTTGTACATATTATTTTTTGTAATATTACCTATTAATTTTCACTAGATAAAATGATTTCGATGATTCTTTTATTCTGTAAAAGTTTTAACATTTCAGTAGTAATTATTTTCCAAGAATAACTTGAGTGAGTAATTATGTTTTTTTGTAAAGAATATGTGAAGATATCAGTCATTAACATTATTTTTGTTGGATTATTATATATATATATATACATGTAATTAGAAAACTTAAATAACTTATATAAAATATATTATTATATAACTTTGCTGCTGAATCTTTATCCACACGTAATAAAGGCCTCTTTACATTATATCTTTGCATTCTTTTTATTATTTTTTTTCAAGACGTAGGATTATATGTTTTGCGTTTTTAATTACAGTTGTTTTTTTAATAGGAACTGCGTTTTCTTACACAGTCATCTTCAGTAACCTTTAAACCAATTTTCCTCAGGTTGGCCCTTCTACAAGATTTCTCCATCTGCCTCGATCCATAAACCATCTCTCTTCCATTACTCTCACCACATCCCTTTTCTTGCGCACTTCCTCCATCACTGTATCTATCCATTTTATTCTTGGCCTACCCCTTTATTATAAAACGCTTGCAGTATTTTTTTATCTACCAAACAAAAAATTGATTTTTTTATTGTAGTTTTTAAAACTACTAATTTGTTTATATTTTAATAAACAAAATTACGAAAATTGAATAATAAACTGATAATGTAAAAAAAATTTCGAAATCGTTATTTTTGAATACAAGTTTTAAAATTCATTTTCTAAAAAAATATAATTTTCTAATTTAATAATTATAATTTAACTTTAATGATGGATAATTGATCTAGCAGCCATTATAATTATACTTTATAACTAATATTTTGAATTTTAATAATAATTAGTTTAAACATGATGAGTTTTTCAGTAAAAAATTATTTATTATTTTATGGAAAATATCGTCACACATTCTGGAATTTTTTTCTTCAGAGAATTTAGTTTATGACGCACGTAGTTTAGATGTGCGTGTTTAAATGTATGTGTATCTTTGTAAAAATATAGACTGTTTTTTCTACATTGTAATGTATTACAATTTATTTTAGTAAATTTTATAAATTATGGATGTATTTGTTTCTCTACAAGCATAACCACTTCAGTAACAACATCCAGCTGCTAGCGATGTAAATAAATTATTTAAAATTACTGTAATAAATTAAAATATTAATAGGAAAGCTATTAGAATAAATAGCATGTGTATTATAAATAGGATTTCTATATTTAATACATTTTACCACTCTTTAATGGCGGAATGAAATTAGAAATACATAAATAAAATGTATATTTTATACTCCACCGTTATTATTATAAAATTATTAGCGATTTAATTGTGTTTGCAAATTTATTTATTTTCAATTTATTTATTAATTTGTTAATAGTCAGTACGCATGACTCGTTATTACGTTGTTAATTACTTAGCTAAAGTTTATACTGAAACAGAACACGTATTCCTTCTCAGATCTGATTGAGCTGTAATTATTACTTACCGTTTAAGGAAGAACGCGCATAGAAACGGAATTCTAGTTAATTATTGAATACGTGAGATTTTACATGTAAAAAAAAAAATCAATTTAGTATGAATGGAAAAATTCCCTTTGGTATTTATTTTATTTTTGCTCTAGATTTACTTACTCATTATTTATTCTTATTTGTTTACTTTAGCAATATTTCTTCTGTATGTATTTATTATTATCTACTGTTTTTACTTTGTAAATAGAAAATGCTTTACAAAAATACAACCTAGATCCGTATTCTGATTGTTAAACAATCATCGTCAGTAGACTCAGGAGCTATATTATGTACACACACACACACACACACACACACACACACACACACACACACACACACACACACACATATATATATATATA
>JAAAKQ030220995.1:8780-23763 GCA_010016005.3 Zanna intricata | reverse complement strand
TCAAAATACTAATTGTAATTTATGTAAATTATTCTTCAGTAAATTTTATTTTTCTCTACTAATATAACTTTGAAATAATTCTTCAATATTTGACATTAATGAGTTGTTCCTAATAACAAAAATTATTAAATTTTTTCATGTAAAATTTTTATTTTTTTTAAATAGTCAAACTATTTTATCTGTATTGACACGGTATGAGGCTTTTCTTACTTTGCATGATATTTGCAAAATTATTATTTGTTCTTTACTTTATTTCACAAACTTCACAATTCTCTGAATTTAACAAAAAATGAACGGCTCCATACAATTTTTATATGAAGTGTATAAACAAAACTTGATAATATGTAAAAATATTACTACATATGTATAAAGACAGATGTAATGCTAACGCAAAGAGATGCTGTTGACTGAATCAACACAAAAATCGGCTCAACAAGAGACATGAACATTAGTAAGAGAGAAAGGCTTAGACTTAGATCGGATAATGCTAGTGTGGAGAAAACTCGTTCAAGCCCCAATCCATATGTGCTGCCACCACCGACATCATTTCCAACTTTCAATTCTCTCACTCCAACTCCCAAATTTTTTCCCAGCGTATATTATTATCATTCAAGCAGTATTTATAATTTATTTCTTATGTTCTAGGTGATTAAATATCGGTTACATTAATTTAAATTTACAGATATGCGTATGGAATTTTTAAATGAACAAATAATTTCTACATGTTACAAATAAAAGTGATTAAATAAACAGTTGCTCATTAAAAATTAATTCATGATCATTCAGGTTGTTTTATTTATTATTATCTAGCGTTGTTTATGTAGGAATATGTGTGTAAGTAAATGTTTTCCCGTACTTAGGAATTAATTCCTAGTTTTCGTTTTAATCATTTTATAACCACACCTAATCTTCGTAGAAAAGTTTTTCATTTTTTATTTAATGTCAGGCAATAAAAAAATGATGGATTTATTACTTTTTTCAATAACCTTTTAAACATTAATGGTTATCAATATTAAGGTTACGGCAGAGGAATTTTTTGGTTATGTAGGTCTACAAGATCGTTTAATCCTTTCATTATGTTGGTACATTTACAGCAAGTTTGGACAAAATATGAAACATGAAAAGAATAGTTATAAAACCATATGATTTTTTATGATAGATTCTCTAACCTGAAATTAGCCATAAGAGGTTCATGAAAACGAATTATGTTTTTGAAGTCTTTAAAACCTTTTGCTAATTAAGAGGTAACATAATCACACTGAAGTTGAAAAAATAATTTGTTATTTTACTCATAAAGCTTCGTAGCTAATAAACATTTTAAATCAACGTTCTCCCAATCTGTAATTATTTTTTTATTACACATTTTTCAATCTGAGTTTTTCCTTTTGCGTTAATATCCTGGCAATTTCTATCTCTCCTTATTACAAAATATGTTCAGTCATAAAAAAAAATTAAAACCATGTATCTTAAATTCTATCTACTTTAGTAAACATACATGTTATATAATTTTGTTCTAAGTTATGAACTATCGTTTAAATTTATGCTAAATTATTCTCATGACTACTCGACTAAATAATACATCTAATAAATATGTTATTTCTTATTAATTATAATTAAGTAATGGTGCTGAGGAACACTATTATGAACATAAATTTCTGAAATATTTCTTTAGATCTTGTTTTATTTCTCATTTCGTAAGTTTTTAAAAACATTTTGGTTTTTCACGGACCACTTTTCGAATCACGATCATTTTTCAGCATCCCATATAGATAATAGTATTATCAAAATTTAGGAGGTTATTTTCAGCTGATACCTTTAGTTGTTCATTGAAAATATTTGGTGGTTTATTGCCGATTTATGAAAAATTTTCCAACTATTATTTATTATTGTTAACAGAGACATACAGACATACTAAATTAGCAAGATACACACTCTTTTTCTACTGGTGTTATGCTGTCAGTTACCCTCCAGTTAAACATACATTCTTTCGTTGAGAGGTAAACTAATACATTTTGCGTATATATAATAATGTTCATGCGTACCTAAGATGCAATAATAAATCCATGCATTGCATAATATATGTTTGTAAATTATGTCATTAGTGATGTATTTTCACAAAATTTATCATTCAGAAGATGATGAAAATTTCAGAAGATTCTCCATAAAAAAAATTTCATAAAATTACCAATTTAAAACGATTATATCGAAAATAGATTGCAATTTTTTTTCCAGATAGATACAACCGTTTAAAAGATCAATAAAATAGTTAATAACATTCAATCCCGCATCGGTTAAAAATTAACTTGGTTCAACTTATTTTCTAAAAATCAAAAAAGTTTTACTCCAATAACTTTTTTAACCGCCAAAAAGAAGAAAAATATCATTCTTATAAAGAAAATGAAAAAAAAAACAACACCAAATTATAAATGTTACCAAAATAGTGTAACACCTATTGAGACTTATAATATATTTCTTAATAAAATGAACACATAAGTTAGTATCTTTAAATTATATGGTACTCCAAGAAGTGTACCTAATTTTTGTATCTAATTATTAGGTTTTTACAATTTTAAATGTATACAAAATGGAGGTAATTATTGTTTTTGTAAGAAATTATCTTGATATATTTTAATACTGCATCAGTAGAAAAAATAATTAATAGAATTTAATACAAAATATTAAAATTATTAGAAATATGGAATCTCTTCAAAAGAATAGCCATCTGCTATTTTTGTGTCCCTAAATTGTATTACATGATAACGTCACTAGGGATTTTTCAAGAATGTGAAATGTAAATTGAACGGCCAGAATGCATTTATCAGTTGTGTTTCTAATTATTGTCTTTCCGTTTCATTTTAGTCTGAAGTAAACGGCAAAAAAAAATTAATTATTTTTCTTTTATGACGCGTGACAAATGTTTTGTGTCATTCTTTACACAGCAATAGCATATTTACAGAAAAAATAACAACCTTCACACAAGTTTTATACATTTAGTTCAAAGTAAGGATAATTTGGAATAGTATAATCTAGTAAGGAACCTAATTTCGTAATTCTTAAATACAATATTTAAGTATTATAATTTTTGTGGCTTCTGAACCGAGAACACATTCCACAAAATTCCACTCCCTAAATAGTATTCTGCATGCAATCGTATAACCATTTATTTTTTGTTCAAAACAATTTTTTTTATTCCCCATTTTTCATTCAGCTAAATACATACATAAAAAGAGATAGGTATTATCGTCATATAAAAATTTATTCAAAGAAAGTTTACTTATTCTGTTTAAACTGTATTAATGAAAATTTATTTAAAATGTTATTTGAAAAATTAATTCATTTTTAATTAATTTTCAAACGCCAGTATTTAGTAAGAGACATATAAATAATATAAATTTTATTTTTCCACTACCGAATTTGCATAAAAGTTATTATATTTGGAATTATTCCGTGAATTCTAAGTTTATTTCTAGTAATTTCCAATTGTTTTTACGTTTCCGGCTCTAATATATTGATCTAATACTTAAGAAAAACTACTACTGTGAGTTTTTTTAACAATTTTTATTATATCATTTTTTATCTCTATTTTTTGGTTTACCAAAAAATTAAGAATTGTCTATTTTTAAACAATATTTATAGCAAATCATAAATAATAGAAAATAATATCTCCGTGTTTGCAGAAATGTGTATGCGACAAGGGTGTTAAACAGAATTAATATATTCAATTAATTTTTAATGTTAAGTGCATTAAATCTTATCTTGCTATTAAATTTTATTACAATCGAGAAAAATGTTACAATATGACAAGTTACAGTGCATTAGCTGATTGCCAGCGGGTCAAAAAAGTACAGAAAACGCCATTTTATTGATCATATGAAACGGACTGAAAGTTTTCTAAACTTGTAAAAATATATTTTTTATTGCAGGCAAAGAAATATCATGTTTGTATTTTATTGCTTGTAAGCAGTTGATGGTAAATCTACGTCTCAGCTAGCACAAAAATGAACATTAGTTATGTAAAAAATCATTTATTAATCTCATTATTATTTATTAAAGAAAAAATGGAATTAGCTGTACGTACTTAGCTTTTAATTTAAAGCAAAAAAATATTTATTAGTCTGCTTTAATAGTTAACATCTAAAAAAATGTTTTGAGGAAACCATTTCCAGAAGTAAAATTTTAAGTATTTATAATTTGATAAGGGCAAACATATCATAGAATTTTCATGTAAATTTACAAATATTTATTGAAATAGTATAGTTTACTTTCCTTATGAACGTTGACGAGGACAATTGTCCATAAAATGGTGTAATATACATCAAAAGACTTGAGGTATTTCTAACTTCTTTGTGTGAAAAAGCCACTTGCTTTCCTTTTTTTTATATATTTATTATAATTAATTTTTATTATTTTAGCTTAAAAAATATTACAAACATAGTTATTTTCACTGCAAAGTGCAAAAACATCATGAAAAGATTATAGAATCTGGTTTTTAAATCTCGTGCAAGGTGGAGTTTATATAATATTTTCTTGATCGTGCCTAATATTTCATATGTGGCGTCATAAATCAATAAATTCTTTTCTTTACTATTATGTAGAGACTGATATTTATTAACTTTATTAAATTATAGTTCAAAATTGTTAAATTTAATCCTTTGTTATCGTAAAACTACAGACTGTTAAAAATTTGAAGATTACTTTCCTAAATTGTTTTATCCAAAAATAAGAAGTATAGACAAAAAAAGTTTTTATTGATAATAAAAAATATGTATAGATAACACAGATTTCGGATGATTAAGTTGTCCTTAATTTTTTCATCGTTTACAAGTAAAATTAAGAATGCTTTAAAGAATGTAACGAAACTATGTGGCTTATAACAATGAACACGTTTGTAAAAAGCAAATATTACTGGGTATTACTGGCATATTAAGGTAAGGTTAAAAACAATAATTAATGTACGCAAATCTTTGCAGTTGGTTGATAGAAATTTTCAAAAATCTTAATACTGTTTATCCAGCGGCTAAGCTCCCACTTTTCTTCTTGGAACAGTTATTACAATAAAATGATTGAATACAGAACTGAAACTATAATCAGGTATTAAATAATAGTATTAAGAGGTTGGATTAGGGTGTATTCGAATCACCCAACCATAATATAAGTACATAGGATTTCAAAAAATTATCTTATGTAACAAAATTTAGAAAAGTAACAAGTGATATTTGACCTTATTAGGCGACTTGATTAGATTGTAACTATACAAAACACAATCAAAACCAATTGATATATATATATCAGTATATGTGTATTCCAACATTAACTTCTAGTTATGATTGTGATCAGAATTTGGCAGATAGTTAAGAAACTCTCCACGTAGCAATTATCAGTGACGTCTGATCACCAAAACCTCATTACGAAACAGCATCGATGGAGTCCGACAATCCAGCTCGCTTCAAAACTTCGCCGTTAATGAGAGATGTCTTTTTACTGACTTTTAAATATAGCATGATATCGTCTCTAGTCTCTGAGAATATGCATCCCCACCCCTGTGAGGATGCATATTCTCAGTGACTAGAAGGTTGGGTGCCTTCCCTGTTGGGAAAAGCACCCAACCCGTCCTAATAGGCTTAGGCCAACCAACCCGTTCGTAGTCTTACTGGACTTAATCGGAGGTCATATATTAGACCCTCTAAACCTGTTAACACACTCTCCAAATAGGCATACGATTTTTCTCACACTAGGCCAAATCTTTTCAGTGTGAAAGAAAATTTAGATGGTAAGCTGATTTATCAACTTGCGTCCTACGTAATTTTTAGATCAGCACCATCCCAAATGTAAATTCTATACGCTCCACCTTTCCCACTATATTCCAGAACTAGGATTTGGCCCATCTCCTTAAATGCCGTGTAGAAAAAGGCAATGTTATTAAAGAACTTAATTATTACGGGAAATTTCATCAGCAATATCTTATTTGGAATATACTACACTAATTTTGAGAAGCTTATTATAGATTCCACTTCTTTAAGCATCTTAGTTTTAATTTGTAAGATCCGACAAGAAATGTATTTCTCTATGTCATACACAAGGATGATGTGGATGCATATATAACTTTAAATTTACTAGTCCATCAATGATCCTCTTAATAATGTTCAACGGTATCTGTTCTCTAATAGCGGACTGAATCTAAAAACACTGATTCTTACACTGAAAGTAAAATGACGTGGATAAATACACTCTCAGTGAAAGATTAGACAGTGGGAACCTCAAAATTTCAATTTCTACCAAGCACTGAACATGAAATTCCAGGAAAAGGATTTAGAAATAAATTCTACGGAACTCTTGTAACGGAGTTTCAGTTGGTGGATGAATTAAAGTAGTGGTACGATTTTTCACACTATAGATGACTATGATTTGGAGAGGTTTAGAAAACTTCTTATTTAGAAGAACATATTCTTGTTTGATATCCATTTTAAGGTAACTCGGCATATTATCCTGACACATTTGTGCTGATATGTTGATCCAACAAAGATAAACAATTTAAATAAACAGTTGAATCAATTTTCTTATTACACTAAAAAAAAATAATTTAAAAAACTTAGCCTAACTAACTTAGTAAATTTGACCAAACATAGCAACGAAACAAAGTTTTCAATAACTTATAACTGTTATAATTCAAACTGTTCAGGTCATAGTAGTTTGATGTTATTATAAAGGAACTAGACAACTAATGAGATTACCATCAGCCTAGAAACTCTTAGTATATATTTTTATATTTATTTCTCATTGCTGTTATTTTACATGTATTTTTTAATTTATTGATTTTTTTTTACTTTTAATTTAAAAAAAAAAAAATCAGCAATAAGTTTTTTTAGGAATTCATTATTGTATATAAAAATACAAATTTAAAAATATTGTCATTTATTTAAAAATTATTTTATATAAAATTGCAGTATGGTTATGCTTTTTTTTTAATATTAAAGAAATAAGAAATTATGTGCAATTGAAATAAACTGAAGAAAGCAGGGTTTTAGTTGGAACATCATTTTCATTTTCTAGTCAATGTCTTTATCGGTACAAGTTATAAAAAGCAATTTGGCCTAAGTAGGGAGCACTCTTGGTAATCCTGGGACAATAAGGAAAGACGGAAGGTTATCAGAGCTCCGAGCAAATCAAGATGGCGTTACAATGGGCCGAAGAATCAGAATAGAAGAGGACCTTTTGTCATCCAAGCTACGCTTGGATTCCAGCTAATGAAAATATGAAATGAAAAGAAAAACCTTTTTATTATCAATGTTGTTTATAGATGCTTTACAAGAGCTTTAAGATTCCTTATATAAAATATTTACCAGATGTTTCATAACATTAATAATGTAGAGTGTTTTGATTGAAATTCTAATTGGATTAATTTATATGAATAGAATTTTAACAGATTAGAAATAATCAAAGGATAACTATTCTTATACTACTAGCAGGTTCTGTGGTTACTGCTAATCAATTCTTTATTTTTTTATTATTCATGATAGCGTACAATAATTAAATAAAAAAATATCAAATTATAACGTTAAATAATATTTATTCAGTACAGAGGAAAACATAATTGAGGATTTGCAAGCCACAATAATATTCCTAAAGCAAAACTAAAATGAAACTAGGCAAGCAATAAGTTAAATTGCATTAATTTTACAAACGTAAATTTTGGTAGACCTATTGTTAAAGCTATGTTTTTTGATAATATAATTCATAATGACAATAATGAAATTTGTAATGAGAATATTGGTGAAAATGTTAACTTTCG
Source organism: Zanna intricata (assembly GCA_010016005.3). Lineage (NCBI taxonomy): Eukaryota > Metazoa > Arthropoda > Insecta > Hemiptera > Fulgoridae > Zanna > Zanna intricata. The sequence goes on along the minus strand of JAAAKQ030220995.1, from coordinate 15,974 downwards.
GTATTTGCAATTAATTTTGTAAACTGATGTTACTGACTTTGTTTAGCTGATAATCGCCATAATGAGAAATCGGTTTAACATTTTCTAAAATATCTAATGTAAGATTGAATAAAAATTTAGCAAAAAGCTTTAAAAATATTGCTGTGATAGAGGACAACGAACTCAATATGGATGGAAATAATATTTGTTTCGCTTATGTTCATTCATCATTGATGAAAATAATTTAAACTAATTTATAAACATAAGTAGGACTTAGCGACAATTAGTGACAATAATAGTCACAAATGGTGATATTTAGGAAATATAAATAATATTAATAATGAGAAATAGTAATAGTAATGAGAATAATGTAAATATCGAAGTGGTTTAGTGACTCTTTATATCGAACTCCTACATTCCTTAATTTATAAAAAAAATCCTCTGGATATATATTGAATAATGAGAAAACTTTTATAACGGAAAAACCGCAACACCAGTGTAATGTCAAAATAGAATGCTCTTCTTTCATATTATATTAACTCCTACTGTTTTTGAATTTTGTCACTCAAACCATCCAGATAACTATAGAGTCTATAAAGTGATGGTAGAAAGGAAACAGAGGCAGAAAGTGCTATACTCCAATGGATATACTAGTTCACACAGCTTTGAGACAACAGTCGACTTCATTTAAACTAGGCAATGCCAATTAGACTTCTTTAAGGAGAGAGATGTCAAGTGATTCAGGTACCAATTAAGTAATAATCACTGACTTTATGTGTTTGTGAGGCTAATACCCGCTAAGATCCTGAACATATGTAACAGAAATCGTCTTCGAAAATAGAGTTTTCTTGTTTAGCAAATTGGAAGCCTGATGGGCTTACTCCGGAAGGTGATAACCAAAATGTGTAAAGGACCAAGTTTTTAGAATAGCTGTTTAGAACATCAAAGGTCTTGCTGTAGAAAACAGGAATTAAAGACGATTTTCTTTATAGAAGTATTTAATGTTGATCTCCACCGTGAAAGCTGTAAAATTTACTTCATTTGTTGGAACTATTTTCGTTCTAGGGGTTACTCTATATATATATATAGTATAGTAATATAGTACAGACTACCGGTCTGTAGGGTACATGGGGGGAATGTGGTGCTTATAATGAATACGATACGGCATCATCAGTGCAGAGTTTCATATCCATGCGACCTTGATTGAAAGATTGAAAATTTAGGCTTTCATGCTATCAGCAGACTACTGGTCTTCCTATTCATACGATTTCGAGTGAATTACATCCGAAAATTTTGTAGTAATGGGTCCACGCTTCAACGTAGGAGGGAACTGGAATGATAAACATATTCAGTGGGACTCACGACTTATAACAACTAGGGTTCATGCTTTAAAATATTCTATCAAATGAGTTAAAATGTTCGGCTGACATACAGTATGCAATCGGATAACTGTTTTCTGTGTTACAGGAAACAGCGTGATCTTCAGCGACTGTGAAAAATAAAAAAGAGCAAGATAAAGGGGGGTATCTACGAGAAGTAATGAATCTCATTTCAACCAAGAGGTGACTTAGGAGGAGATAGCAATATTATTGGCAATCAAAGAGTGAGACATATTTTAGAAAGCTGCTTGAGGTTAAAATGAGTCCTAAAGTCTTTCGAGGAGGAGACATTTATAAAGTATCTCAGTAATTTTTCATATTCAAAAATAAATATCTACTCTTTCTGGAAGATCACGATTCAGTTGCCACAGCCTCATTTCCCTCCAGAAAAATAAGTTACACGGGTCTTCGATTAGTGACCGTGAAAAAGCCGACGATTTTGCTGTTCACATGCGATTGGCCACTTCAACATCTATAGCACTGATGAAAGGAAGAAACTGGACTTCTTAGAGCGTCCGATTCCGATGAATCTTTGATTAAAAATTTCTCATGTGGAGAATTACTGGTAGTGATGAAAAGAAGCGGAACTCGAAGAAACACCATGCTTTAGACTTGGTTACCAAAGTGTGCTCATTACGCTCCCATTTACGGCCGTAATTTATATGGCTGAACAGTTTAATGGTATACTTCGAAGGATCTGTTACAAGTTAGGTTGGAAGGTGACTCTAGTAGTTATGTTTCCTATGCAGACAATGCAGTGTATCACATGTCCTCTTAAAGGCGCAAAAAGCCTAATAACTACTATATCTAAGGTATTTGAAAGGCTACTTTTTCAGAGATTATGGTTCTGTATTAGAGAAGGAACAACGTTATTCCGGAGTATAAGTTTGGTTTCCGCGGTTGTCACTCCTCCGTTGAACAGACACATAGAATCATCATATTGTCACCAACTGCTCTTAGGAGGAAACGTTCCGTTCGGCTATCCACCAAGCATTCGATAAAGTTTGGTTCCCAGTCTACTATACAAATTATTAACAATCCTACCTCAACTATTTTATTTAATATACCTTAGTTACTTGGACGGACGCTTCTTCCAGATTAAACAGAAGAAGGAGTTATCTGAATTCTTTAAACCTTCATCGGAGGGCTAAGTGTTGGTCCCTGTCTTCTACTCGATCTTGATTGCGAACTTTCCAGTCACTTTCAATACCAAAATTGTATCAGTTGCGGCCGACATCCATCATGACTGTCGATAATGATCCAAATCACGGCTGGACTAAGATGCAATCTAGATTTGACCTTCTAGCCTAATGGGTGATGAAATGGAAAGTAAAGCTCATTCATAAATAAAGCGAAATGATTTACGTGACGAAATGAGAAGAGATGACTATCCATTAATATATTTAAATGGATCCTGCTATTTGAAAGTATTTAGATTTTCACCAAGATCTTAAGTCTGATGTGGAATATTCACAATAAACAACACAGGAAAGAACTCGATATCAAATTTAAAGATCTGTAGTGGTTATTAAGTAGGTAATTGCAAATATACTTACCTAACAACCTGTTTTTCTGCAAAGTGGTACTAAAGCCGATTTGGTTCGAAACCTTGCTTTACGATACGGCAAGTACCAGAAATATCAAGATTATTCAGCATTTCCAGACTAAATTTCCAAGCTATATTACGCAGGCGCCATGCTTTGTACGAAATAATGAAATTCACTTGTGAATACCACGTGCTTGAGAGGAAGCAGATCAGTGTGCAACTAACTAAGAAATAGGATTAACGATTACATAAATTTTCTCGATTTTAACCTCTCAGACAATAGGAAAAATGTAAAAGAATTAAAGCGGTTTGTTAACAACTGATCCACGTCAACATTAGACGGCGAAGGGGCAGCAGCCACCTCTTCATAAGTAGTCGTTGGTCAAGGCGTTCTGCCGCTGACAGTTTTCCTCGTTTCAGAATAATTAACCTTCTGAGGCATTTTGACCCCTGAAGAGCCGATTCCATTTTATAAACGGGAGAGTTTCTTGATCGACAGTTATAATGGCCTTTACAATTAATGCAAACTGGAGGGTCTTTATATAGCTCACCCTCATGTGTTTTCATTCCACATACACATATCTCCTGGCCCGCACATCATCTAGCCGCAGTGTGTCCACAACGTTGGCAAGCATCTCATGGGCTGCGGTATAAATGTGCGTACATCTAGACGATGTATACCAGCTCGTTCTTTCTCTGGGAAGTTGGGCCTGTTGAAGGTCAACACATTTTAGGCTGAAGGACTTCACCTTCTCTTTTCATGGTCAACCTGCGGCACTGAATAACTTCTTGACTCGATATCTTCTCAAAAATTTCATCTTCCGTGCAATGCGGAAGGTCACGGTAAATAACGACACCTTTCGATAAGTTAAGGGTACTATGTAGTTGCACAGATACCGAGAATTTACGGATCTTCCTCAGATATTGAATTTTATCAGTTTGAGTATCATTTACAGTTTCGACGTGTTGAATGAGTTTCAAATATCCTTAACAGCACTACCAGCCCAACTCGTAATTTCTCATTCAATTAAAAATGAGCTGACATTCTCTCTTGTGATTACTAAATGTCTCGACTTGGGCGGATTACTCCCAAACAAAGCTCTCTTTAGATCTCTACTGATTCTCTCTATATCTTTTCTCATGTTTCCGGTCTCCTTGCTACGTTTCCTCTTCGCTTGTGGCAAATCGGCTGTTTGAATACGAGGGTTTTTACGTGTACCCTCTGTCACGTGTTGTTCTTTAAGTTCCATATTTCGTTTATCCCTTCTGTAGCAAGGTTACTGTTTAGCCTCACCAGGGCTGCCAACCTTGAAGGTCCGTTCCGGTACTCCGGTGGAAACGGCATATGTTCTGGTAGAGAACAGATGTGCAATCTCTGCACTGATTCCAGGTCTCTACTCACGAAAGCTATCAGGGCTTCCTTGCACCGACATACATGAGCACCTTACTTCATGCTTGTCATCTCGAGAGGCATGTGGACCGCGGAAGGATCTCCTTCACACCTGAAAATTCATCGACTCTAGCCGCCTCATAGCCAGTTCTAAAGGAATATAAATCCACTTCCAATTCGTTTACAAAGGACATTATCTGCAGGTTGCCAATAATCCAATCCACAAGAAATAGGTCAAATGAAGTAACGCAATCCGAGGAAAAATACTCGGAACCCCGTAAGCCAGTTTCATGTATTGTACGTTAGTACAACTGTTGCCACCCTGGACGTGGAACGTAAATAGTGTGTTCCGGACGTGGGGATTCACCTCAGGGCATTAAAGTCTATATTTTGCTTGATGATATACTTTACAGACTTAGTTTGTGATTATTATAGACTTAATATTTTATAGGCAGTACACTGACAAGAAAAAAATTTTTTTCTTGAGTTTTTCTTAAAATTTCAAGTAGTTCAAACTAGAAAAAAAAAAGCCATACGATTTAATATCACATTTATTATTATTAATTCCTTAGCTAAATAGTTATAATATTCTCAAATCTCAAATCCCGAGGCCTTCTATCCGTAACCAAACTGCAAAAGGTGATAGAATTACACAAATCTATTTATTTTGAGAACTCATACATGGATAAACACTAGGAAACGTAAAAGGGTATTTTTTTCAATCCAAACGTGGAAAACTTAACACATAAAATTTTTATTCTACTAGCAGATTATAGGCATATAAATTATTATTGTTATTTATTTACCTATTTACGAACTTTACACCTTTTTTTTAGGGAGGCTAACTCTCTACTTCAGTTAAAGACAGATTTTTTAATTAAAAGAAGTGCCATCCTTGATCAAGATCCAAACCTACAACTTGCGGATGAAAGGAAAAGACTCACCATTCAAATCATTTCTAAGAAAGAAAATAATTTTTGTACATCAAATTGGTTGGTTCTCTTTTTCTCTGGCACTCTTTAATTTTTTACATGAATCAAAATCTTTCGCAATATTTCAATTTCTTTTTTTTCTAACACAAAGTTTTCGATTGAAATTGTAATCCACAACAGTTTTTTTAATGTAAAAAATATTTTAGAATTGTCATTTGCTGTGCATAAAACTTCCAATTGAGATTTATGTTTTACTATTGGTTATAATAATAATAACTATTTATTTATTAATTACAATACTTACAATTAAAACAAGTTTGCAAATGTCAGCATTATCTCCTTCTAGCTAAATCTAGCTAATTGAAAGAGACAAACTTTAGATTGCATGCATCAATGTACTACCAATAATAAAAATGAAACAAAATTATCGATAATCATATGAACGATAATTACAACAACAATCACGAAAATGACAATACAAATAATGTTAATCCTATACTATCCAAAATAAAGAAAAAGAAAAAAACAACTAAATCAAGAAACTGAGCATCTAGAATTTTAATTTAAATCCAACTCGGATCAGACGAATTACACTTATGACTAGACGGAACATTACAAAAAAAATAAAAATTAAAAATATGAAATAAATGATAATAACAATAAAGTAAAATAAAGATAATAAATAATAAAATAAAATAATAAATTATGATAATAATAAGCTACAAACAGGTGGAAATATTTTACTTACTTAATCATTAAATGATTTCCTAAAGTTTTAAGTTTCTTTTCAATTTTACGTTTATGCTTTTACTATTTCCTTTATAACTAATAATGATGGTCCTTTAACATTCAAAATTCACAATTAGTATTTAAAATTAACTTTATTTTTAAACAGTTATTGAATTTTTATTTTTCTTAAAGATTTATTGAGTTTTTCTTGACTGATTTATTGAGTAATTTTATTCAGAATATAATAATCAGAGGAACATTCTATTAAAAATTGTTCAGACTAGATACAAATACAATAATTAACAGAATTAATTTGGTTAGGTTCTTTAACAGAGATTAAAGATTAAGCTTTACGGGAAACAATTAATCTTGTTATAATAAAACATCATGGAGAAGTTGTTGAGTCTTTGCCTTTTATCCGCAAGTTATAGGTTTGGATCTTGATCAAGGATGGCACTTCTTTTAATTAAAAAAATTTGTCTTTAACTGAAGTAGAGAGTTAGCTTTCCTAAAAAAAAAAAAGGTGTAAAGTTCGTAAATAGGTAAATAAATAACAATAATAATTTTTAAAAAACGTAGAAAATCCGAATTTATCAGATGGGCAAAACATGTAATAAAAAAGTAAACTCTCAACCAGAATTTTTAAAAAAATTTATAAAAATCAAATAAATAGTTTGTGTACTACAATGTTCATACTAGTATTTTTGAAGATGTGCATTTATATTCAAAGACAGATAAAAACGACGTTTAAGTCTGTGTATTAGACAAAAATATAAACATGAGGAATAAAAATTAAAATTATTTAGTAAGAATACAATTTTATTTATAGTTTTATAAATAAAACCTTTATTTGGTTTTTTTACACAAGTAATAAAAGTTAATAAATTGCATCTTTAATATGCTATAGCAACATTCCTAATTGATTCTTTAACGCCAAATAAGAATTACTGAAGATAAATTAATTAAATTTTGTATACATTTCATCTTCGATGTAAATGCACATTGAGAAAGAATTCTTTTGAAATTCCGAGGTAAAATGGGGGTAACAATGAAATTTATTATTTTTCTAATTTCTCTGTAACAAAAAATCAAAAAATAAACTTGATTTTTGTAATCTTCATGTGAATATTTAAAGAGTACATTTTTTGAAATTCAGCTTAAAAGGGGTGAAGAAAGGTAAAAAAAAAATTAACGATGATTACAAATTTTCCACATTTCCAGCTATTCTACTATCCTAAA
>JAAAKQ030220940.1:0-11463 GCA_010016005.3 Zanna intricata | reverse complement strand
GAGGATGAGATGAATGAATTGTAGCGTGTGTGAAAAATGCCATACCTGACCGGGATTCGAACCCGGGACCTCCGGATCACATGCCGAGACGCTACCACTCGGCCACGGAGGCCGGCCGATTATTACGTTAAAAAAGAGTAATTAAACGATTGTTATTTTGAAATGTAAAATTATTTAAATAAAATTCTAGATTCCGTTGCTTACGTTAGTTAGTTCACAATACTCACAACAGGCAGCTGAAGCAGTGTGCTTTCAAAAGATCTGTGGTGGATTTTTAACTTTATAATTTTGTAGAGATTTGTCAGAAATGGACTTCTTGTTTGGATGATTGTACCAGTTGAAATTTTTTTTTGAAAATTTTTATTTCAATCTTCAAAACTATTTTCTTGTAAATTATCTAAATTTGCTGATAGAAAAAAAAACAGGTGGTTTAAAAGTATCAAGTGAGTGAAAGTGAGAGCTCTAGGAGTTATTCCCAGGAATTTACCCCAAAATTTGCTTGCAGAATTGCCTTAAGAATTACAAGTGCATTTAACTAAGTAGTGCCATTTGCTGTCAAACTGTTTGTAAAAAAAAAAGATTACATAACATTTAGGCAAATGGAATAAGGAAATCTTGGCAGGCTCTAAGAGATGATCTGATTATTAAAAATAATAATGGTGGTACATTCAATTTGAGTGTGGGTAGTAGGCTGATTTACACCCTGTTAAGAATGTTAACTTGTTTAACAAATCGTCAAAAAATGTAGCAAATGAAATTAGTATAGATACTACTATTTCATATGGCTTGTGGAGAAAAGGAGCAGTGTAAATTTCTTTGCACAAAAAACATAGAATAGCAAATACAAATCAGTCGTGTGTTGATATGATTTTGTTTTATACCATTATAATCGGTAATAGTATGCTACATGTCTGGCCTACAATTAAAAAAAAAAAAAACCACTATAATTATAATTTAATATTAAAATTTATTGTAATCTACAGTTTATTATTTCATTAATCAATCTAACTGCATTACATATGTTTTAAAAAAATTAACGGTGTTTAAATATTCATGCGTTACAAAATAATTGCTTTATTTTTCTTTTTGATTCAATATTGAAATTATAAAAACGTACCACTTAACTGAAATTATCAGATGAATAAATTTCCTCCATGCCGCTCATGATTTCTTTGCTGCATTTTTTTGCCGCTCACAGTTTCTTCGTTGTTCCCACCTTATTTCTTTTTCTGTTTAGCCTCCAGAACCACCACAGGGTATTACTTCAGAAGATGATGTAGATGAAGTGTTGTCTTGTACAATTTCAGGTCAACAATTATTGAGCTGTACAGTTAATTGAAACCCAGTCACCAATGAACACCAGTATCCATGATCTAGTATTCAAATCCTTTGCTACAAATTGAACCTTAGAATATTTAACTTTGAAATCAGGTAATTTGTGATGACGAGTTCTCCACTAGATCAACCTGGTAGGTTAATGTTCCCACCTTCATATTCATCAGTGATTTCAATATCTGTAAAAGTCATATTATCACTTGTGGTATCGTAGCTTAAGTTTATTATGAATGATTCGATAGCCTCCTCCAGTGATCCTTGCATATCCCAGTAATTTTTTTTTCTATTTTCAAGCAGTATTTCCATTGATGCAAATTTATTTTTGCAAAGTCTGTCAACATCTTTGTGGATAAATGCAGTATTCTGAGTAGCAAACCCAATTTTTGACATTGCTCAAATCAATTCTCTCAAGTATAGCTCAGGATTGTACAGAGGAAGTTGTAAAAAAGCATGAACAACATTTTTAATGTTTTCTCTACTGAAAAAACTTCAAATGATGCCTTATGTTCCTTTAAGTATTTCATAAAGTTCTACTTTGAGATTTGTTTCACGGAAAGGAATGCAGTGTCACTTCAGCCAATCTTGCATATAGATTTTTTAAAATTCAATCTATGGGCTTTGTTCTCTTTAACATTGTGATAAGGAGCATTATCTAGCACAATTACTGAATTAGGCGTCAGATTTGGAAGTATTTTCTCTTTAAGAAACTTTGAAAAATTAATTTTATGATAACAGTCTTCCATGGCTGTTGTGGATTTCTACATAGTAAGGCAGTGAGATATGAATCCCATAGCTTCACTGGCCCGCAAAATAATTGTTCTTAATCCTTTTCCAACCAGTTTTTTCAAAGATTCTTTAGGTAATTCTTTTTAGTCCATCCTTTATTTTGTAAGTGATAATGTGTATGAACATTTCACTGAGAAACACAAGTGAACAATTCTCTGAACTCACAAAGTTTTTTCAGGTAGTTATAGCGTTTGTATTGGATGTCATCCCTTTCCACTAATACCAATATATTTGTTGAAATTTTACTCTATTTCAAGTCAGTCTTTTTCAAAATACGTCTTAATGATATAGTGGAACCTTTGAACATATTACGATTTTTTAATTTTTTTAATAACTTTTGTTTGGTTAGAAGATATTTTTCTCAAGTGTAGAGATTGTCAACTACATGGTGAACAGTGCACAAGTCACCATTCCCAATTAGACTACGACTGTGTAGCTTATTCAGTGGCATGGGCTACCACACTAAAGATGCTCAATGCAGTCCATCATTCATTCATCCATTTTGCCACAGGTGCTTTTCGCAAGCCCATGTAAGTCTGCTTGTGGATAGTGGTGAACCATCTCTTTGCAACAGATGGAAGCATATGATATGCTCTTATGTGACTCACATTAAAATTCAACAAACTCACCCAAGCTTTCATAGGTATTCTCAAACTAGTATGTTAATCAATATCAGTAACAACTGAGATCTAGTGCTCTGCTATGCATCAGAGCTCAATGCATTTTCTCAGCTCTAAGTACACAATTGCCTACAGTCCTTGCTGTGGCTCCATATTATTACCCTCCTTGACAGCCTTCTCACATTAATTACTGCTTTGATCTCTGTCAGTGTAATAAACATAACACAAATCTGGTACAAAACAAATTTTATAACATTAAAAATTGCATGAATCCTGATATTACAGTTTATACAGATGGTTCTAGAAAAGTTGATTCTGTTGGTTGTGGATTTTTGGTTAGCAACAGAATATACATGTTTGGCATTCCCAGCATCACCAGTATTTTCATTGCAGTACTGTATTCCATTAAAAAGGCCTTACATATAATTAGCCAAAAATAGCAATGTGTTCTTGTTTGCTCAGATTCCATGAGTGCCCTACAGGCAATTAATGACAGGTAATCTAGACACCCTGTTGTCTATTAGATTCTTTGTGCCATTTTGCAAATTACTAGATGTAAGACAACAGTGAACTTCTTCTGTATCCCCAACCCCAACCATACAGGAATTTCAGGCAATGAGTGCATAATGATTCCGGTTGCCACACCCTCCTGCCCTTGTTCCTTGCCCTGATGGGCTTTAACGGGAGTCGTCTTCTTGACACTAACTGATTACATATCACAGTCATCTGCCAGGTCTCGTTTGGGATGCCACCGATGCAAATGCCTTGGTAGACATTTACTTCAGTGATTATTGACTCAGCCTTTATCTCCGCTGTAGGCTTCTTTCGGACATCTTCTCAATTTGTCTTACTTATTGCCTAGGAACAAGTAGGTGTAAGCCTAGTTCATAGTTCGCGGAAGCTCCCACGCCTAGTTCATTATAACAGACTAGCTGTTATAATTTTCATTAGTGAATGAAAATATCTCATTCATTATCGATAATTATAATTGCTAGCACACCAGAAAATTGTTGATCAACACAACGACAATTTAGTCCTAGTTCCATAATCGATTATATTACACCTTAAGTCAAATTAACGTGTAACATTTAGTTCATCACATGATCTGTCCTCGTCAAGATGGACCTACACCAAGATGGACCAAATTATGCCTATAGGCATAATGGTTGAACAACAATGTCCTGAAAGATAGCAACATGTCCTGAAAGAAATTTCTTCGTACACCGATTGGGGGAAACCCGCCTAACTGCTCACAAACTTCGTACATTTGGAAAGATACCATGCGTGTATTGACAGTATAAGAGTCGTTCCACCTATTTTCCAAGAGTCAAAACCATGGTCTTCAATTGCTTGGATGTATGCCCTGGAGTTAGAACGCATTGTTTATTAGAAATATACCGCATGCTACGTTCAGTAGCCAGGATGTCTATTGATCTTGTGCCGGCGATCACAGAGAATTCTCTCGTGAAACAGTTCTGTAACCCGCGGAACCTCTAACAGAAAAAGACGCTGGGCTCGTAACAAAATGTCCTTATAACCTTGGAATCGCATACTATGAGTCCAGGTGGGCGCAGCGTAAAACACTATGACCTCACACACGTCTTTATAAAGAATACGCATGGTACGGAATTTCAACCCCCAATCAGAATGGATGACTCTACGAACGCCAAAGAAAGCGTCAATAGCTTTCTTTGTGACAAACTGAAGGTGCTCCCTGAATTGAAAATTCTCATCAAGGATAACATCCTGCTATTTCTGAACGGTGACATACCTAATCAGAAGGTCGTTCATCAACACTCGCGGATGACGAGTAGCGGCTAAAACATCCGCGAGTAGCGGTCCTTCAAAAACATCATAGTGGTTTTCTCCGCACTGAAAACCATCTTATGCTGAAGACTCCACAACCTCAATATCTTATATGCCTTGGTCGCTTGGAACTCTATATCATTCCACGAATTTTCTTTGACTAGCAGCAGCCCATCGTCGGCATACGCGACGATACGGCAGCCACTGGGAAACCTCAACCGCATCAGAGTCGAATTTAACGACCCAGACAGGTTGACTTAGAACACTGCCCTGTGGTCAACCTTTTGACAGGGTCTTTCTTATTTCCGAACCACCGTCACGAAGGACGATGGCCCTGTTGCTGAAATAGCTTGAGAAACTCTCGATTTCATTTTGCGTACAACCATGCTGCTGCAGTTGGAACAACGCAGAGCCACCACAAGTTATTGAAGGCCGGATATATCCAAAAAGCCACAAGTTGTATTCACTTGCCGAAGCTATATCTATCACCCTACGAATAGCGTCCTCTGTACACTTGCCAGAGCGAAAGCCGTGTTGGTCGTTCATTAGCAAACGATCAGAAGTCAGCCTATGATTAATGCGGAGATACAGAATCTTCTAGAAAACCTTACCTACTACTGGCAAGAGCGTCAGAGGCCGGTATGAAGACTAACGGTGGGGTCCTTGTCGCCACTTTTGAAGAGCAACTTCAATTCACCACGTTTCCAACAAGCGGGGAAATATCCAGCAAAAGCATTAAAAATCCTAGTAAGAAGACCAAAAATCACAGGCAATGAGCTAACAAGGAGCTCCACCGTGATGCAATCATGTCGGGGGGCTTTATTTCTGGCCACGGACTTCCGTCTTAATATTCTCCGAAGAGTAATTCTCAGAGCGAAAACCTGTAACATCCCTTCGGACTCGTTGATAAGAAGTCTCACCAACTTCGGTATCATCTGAAAACAGATCGTTCATCAAATAAACGACGAAAAAAAAAACATCAGGCTGTGGTGTTTGTTTAAGATTGAGAACACGATCTTTATCTATTTCAACTCCATCCTGGGCCGAGAGAGTCGACAGAAGAATATCTTTCTTCCTCTTATGACTAAGAACTTTGTAAACGACAATGCATGGGTCCTTATTTGCCAGCTCTTAAAACAAGAGAGCGCCAGGAATCACGCTTAGAAGACCTATCCTTATCAAAGTACTTGTTACTTTTCCGACGATAGTTCGCAAGCAAATCTGGACGCCCATCAGGATCACCCTCACGTTGTGCAGCTCATCTGAGTCTGCCGCTCATCACAATCCGCTTCATAGCGATCGAGTCCCGAGTCCGTCAACCAGCAACTCTCTCCCAATCCTTGCCACGGGGAATGGAACAGTCCGCGGCTTCAACTACCGCAGAAAAAAAAATCCTCTAATGAGAGCTCGTCCAGACTTCGAGCGAAGACTCTATGCTGGAACGTAAGAATAGCAGAAAACTTGGGTCAATCTGCCCGCCTGTGAAGGAGGCGCTCCTGCTGTACAGGGACGTCCATCCTACAATTATCACGCAGCCCAACTAACAAATAAAACACTACCAGCCAATGAACACTCGCGAAATCATCAATTACAGACCAATTCTGAATCCTACTAAGTATATCCTTACTAAAGGTAACATCGATGTTGGTACCATGGAAGGCCCTCCGCTCATTGACCATACCGGTGTAGGTAGCTAACTCGCCGGCAACATTTAATACATCAAAGTTGTGCTTAGCAATGAAACCTTCGATCAGTTCTTCGCCATCATCCGTTATTCCTTTGTGCCAAAGAGGTGACTTGGCGTTCGCATCAACACCTTCAACAATAAAACAGCCTGCTATAGTTTAAGAATTCTATTCCATCTTTCAAAGTGCTATTCAGTGGGATCCCTGTAGTGAAAGTATGATCTCACAACAAGGTCAAAACCATTCATAGCAATGACAATGATATGATGCGTGACAGAGGCCTGCCGTATGAAGACACTATCTAAAGACTTTCTTCACAGAACGGCACAAATTATAGGCAATTAAACAGCAAATTATAGAGGAAGACTTCAAAAGAGACTATAAATGATGTCTGGGATGAGTATAAAGAAACTAAAAAGTTACATTCATGCAGATGGAATGGAAATAATAATTACCAATAGGCTACTAATAAATAAAATTAACACTGAAACAGGAGTCTTTCTATCTGAACTTAAATATGTGTTGTTTAATACATTGTTTAATGATGGGGATTTAAAACTGTAGCAAATTACAACAAATTATTTCATTACTTTTTCTTAGATTTTTGAGGAACTTACTCTGGTGATAAGTTATTCAGAAAAAATTCATTTTTGGCTAGGAAAATAGAATTTGGATTTCATAAAAAATCTTTGTGAGGTGCAGATGCATTGTTCACCTTAGTTTTGGATATGCTGCAGATCCTGGTATGGTCAGAGTGCAATCTTGGGATTTTTATATGTGTAAAATAATTTGGAGGAAATATAACATTTTTCTGTAAAAAGTAGTGTATAGTACCAGTTATTACACTATTACAAGCCATTATAATAGTGTAGGCCATTAATTTAGCCACGTTTACATCTTGCATACCTGACAGATTTCAGAAGACACTGAAAGTATAGAAACTGCCAAACTTTTGTGGGGTGCTACTGACTCCACTGTTGGACTATTCTCTTTTGGTCTATATTAATAACTTACCTAGGTAAATATCATTATTTATCAAATGAAGATGATATAACAACAGTTTGAAGGGTCCAATTTTTGGAAACCTCCAAGATATAATCTTTTCTGCATTTAACCAGTATCCGATTTGTTTGCACCTGAACTGCTAAAACAGGAACAATTTGCTGCATATACAAATCTTAATGTCAAGCAAACATAGTAATTATTTACTATTTTTCAGATAATGAGCTCTTTCCTTTTTCATTCTCTTTTTGTATATAATAATTCTAAGTGATATTAGGTGGAAAGACTATATTGATTTGTTTGAGATTTGGGCAAATTTTTGAAAAAAAAAAATGTGGTCAGAATATCCTTCCTAATAAAAAGCACATTTTTTTACAGTTTTTGAAAATCTAAGTTTTCAAAACAAATCTTGAAGTTTTATATTAACAGTATATACTATTACAGTTGAGCAGTTTTGACTGAAATTTTATAACACTGACATTGCTGTTCTGCAATACTAAATGTAAGTGTAATGCAGTATAGGTAGAAAGTATATTTTATACAATATGATTCTATAATTACTACTAAAACTTTTAATTTACCACATTATATGACTACCTACAAACGAGGTAATATTTTTAGGGTGTATGTATGTTTGTTCCACTGTAGCAGCTCAATGGTTAAACCGATTTCGACGTATGACCCCGCGTTGGAATACTTACTTTACGGGGAGTGCCATGGGCTATATAATTATGTACATATTTATGTTTGTTACTAAAAGGCCAGAACTATAAATGGCCTTTTATAATTCTTTTAATCAGTATCAGATTTGTTTGCACCTTAACTGCTAAAACAGGAACAACAATTTGATGAAAAAACTATACTATCTATAGATAGTATTTTCAGTATCAATTTGTGTCGAAAATAGTTATGTTTTAAGATTTGTTGTGATATTGAATGAATGAATTACGGTAATATTTTATAATTATTATTACTGTTATTTTTTGTTTATAAACATTTAAGAAAGAATTTTATGATTTTTTGATGGGACAGTGTGTTCGATCATGCAATTTCTTCTTTATTCTTGCTCTTATTTGTTGGTGTTGTTTCATTTTATAACTGATAAATATTAATTAATCCTCATTATTTACATGAATGCTTAAAAAGGATTGCAATGTTTTTAGGGTGAATGTATGTATGAATGTTTGTTCCAATGTAGCAGCTCAAAGACCAAATCGATTTAGATCAATGACCCCAGGCCCTTACGTTTCTGGGAGTGTCATGGGCTATATAAATATGTGTGTATATATGTACATTTATAAAAATATATGTAGTAGTGGAGATTTGCCGGTTGAAGCTCAAACTTTAATGAACTGTCTACTGTGAGCCTCTATCACTCTGATGAGCTGGGTTTGAACTAAATGATTTAAATCAATCAGATGAATACTACTACAATAATAATAGAATTAAATTTACATTAAATAAAATAAAACAATATTAAATAGATTTAAATAATTTCTATTTAATAATAGTGGGCTTTCCATGGGGGACTGTGTGTGAGGTGAGGCTAGAGTGGTGAGGTGATACGAGCACCTCCTGTGAAGGATAAACCAATAATCACCATCAACTGGTAACAAACAGAATGTCTCTGGGGCGTTGTTTTGGAAGGTTCAATGCTCTTATAATATCTCTTCAACAATCATTTGGTTTTCAAAATTCAAATGGGGTATTTGTTAGTCGGCTGAAGGAAGGGTAACTTTGCATGCATCATGTACACTCTCAATCTAACAGATCATGGTTGTTCAGAAATGTTATATCTTCGCAACCAATCCTACGATTTTCACAATTAAAACAAGCAAATATTTAATACTTTTATTTTTATTTTAACACAAACCACTTTTGTAACTGTCCTATTTTATTTTACTCATTTACACTTTTTGATATCTAAGATTCCTAGGAAACACCTGAAGTTGTGCAGTATATATAATAATTATTTATAAAATATAATTTTTAATTCTCTCTTCCAGCCTCAAGTGCTAATTTTCGGATGTTACTTAGACATCCAGCTGATGCTTCTTGAAGTATTTCATCTGGTGATCCAATAGTTTCCAGTAAATACTGAAAAAAATAAAAAACACATATTAAAAACTCTCATGTTATACAAAAATATAGTAAAAAAAATTATATTAACATAAATTCTTTATAGAAAGATAAAATCGATCTCTTGTTATATTCTGTCACCTCGGTTTCCCTTTCGGCTGTCCTATTTTACTTCTTTTTCTATCTTTCCAAGGACCTGAATATCGATATCCATTGTATCCGAGTCTTCGGTGATGGGAGTCTTCAGTTCCTTCCCCATAAGTCTCGAGGATCACCTGCTGCCAGCATCGGTGATGCCGACTCTGGTGGTACAGTCAGAAGTACATTGCAGTCCATACTGGATGTACTCACCTGCAGAACATGTGTATCAGTTGAGTGTCTTGCACTGTCTGCTAAATGCTTCCGTGCTTTTGGAGGCCCCATTGTTGGTTGTTTAAAATCTTCCTTTTCTAATATCATCACTTTGTTTCTGCCCAAAGCTATTGTATGTGCTATCCAGTGTTTGGTGGTAGAGACCATACTTTAACATCTATGGCAATTTACTCTGTTTCCAGATGCTCCAGAGGGTGAAGTAGAAGTCGGCGTCAGGGTGGGTGAGAGACCATTTCCTGGTGTGGAGGCTGTGGATCCCGTTGATATAGACTGAGTGGTTTCTCGAATGGCACTGAGAAAGACATCAGGGATTAACCAACTTGACCCGGATTACTACCTACTGCCCGTCATAAGAGAGCCGCTTAGTATACTATTCTCAGGGTGCTTTAGCTGGGGTTGCTTTCTGACTTATTGGAAGGTGGCTTTGGTGAGGGTGCTCTTAAAAACAGGAAAGGAGTAAGGTTAGTAAGGTCAGCAGTTATTGATCCATCAGTCTCTTGCCGATAATCGGCAAGTTGCTGAAAGGCTGGTTGTGGAACCGCTCCAGGATAACATCGATATGAATCATTTTCAATATCGAGGCCAATATTGCTTCATCGAAGGGTTTGGCACAAGATGCTTGGCAAAAGCATCTTAAATGCTCTTGCCAAGGTGGAAAGAGCTGACTGTAAATGTGTGTTTGGCAATTATTATTGAAATAGAGGCAGCATTTCTTTCCTTGTATTGGAATTATTTCTATAAGTATGAATGCCGCAATATTCCCGAAACCCTACAGGCCGTAGTATGACACTATTTATCTAACCTTATGGCTCTGTTTAAAGATGCTTCTTTTAGATCGTGGTAATTCACGACCCACAGCTTGAAGAAAGAGCGTAGATGGCCTTATCAACCACAGGGGGCTGGATGGACAATCAACATTTTGAGGATTTCCGTACCAAAGACGAAAAATATGTTTCTGAGGGGCGCAGGCAAATTATCGTACAGTCGAAACCCCGACATTAAATACAAAGGCTGTGTAATCAGCCAAGTTGGAGTTCATAAGTACCTAGGTGTTTTGTTTGATGAAAAGTTGCTGTTTAGCAACCACATTAAACAAGTAGTGGTGGATGCGTCTCTGTAATGTACAAGCTTAGGAGAATTGCTTGGGAGCACTATGGGTTGTCGGTCCATCAATTGTACATGGTATACCAAGGTGTCTTCGAAAGCCAGTTTGGGCGCATAGGTTGGATAAAAATAGAGCATTTATTCAAAATTTAAGAAGTGCCCAGCACTCCTACTACTATTGACCACATTCAATTTTATACATATTTTTTTATTTATTTTTTTGGTTGATGAAATTAACAGAAGCTTGTAAATGGAAAAAGGAAATGGGACTTTGTAATGTATGAAAAATATCAAGCCGCACCATGATTTGAACCCAGTACCTTCAGAAGATAGGCCAAGATGCTATCACTCCACCCTAGTCACTGGCGTCTCCATGTTTAACTTCACATGCAGACCTCTGAAGAAATGTCTATGATTTTTTTTTTCAAATTAAAGACCCTGGAAGTAAAATGCAGAAAGATTTTTGTTTGAAAATTTCCTTTTTATTTTGGCCTTTATTGAATTAAATTTAGAGAAAACTTTACTGAAGCAAGTTTGCCTATTAACCTATTTTTAGAAAACTTTTTCTTAATTTGATTGTTAGGGATCACTGAGAAGAAACAGCTGTAGTTGATCATATAGTGTGTACGTGTATTATCAATTGAGAACTAATATTAATATTTTGTTCAGTGTTT
>JAAAKQ030220918.1:0-11463 GCA_010016005.3 Zanna intricata | reverse complement strand
TAATTGAAACCCAACCACCAAAGAACACTGGTATCCACGATCTAGTATTCAAATCCGTATAAAAATTTTTATCTTTTACTAGGACTTGAACTTATTAGAACCACCTGGATATCTCAAACTTTTTTCTTGTAAGATTCTTGAATTTTAATATGTTAATTGATGCATGCTTAGGGACCTTTTCCAACAGGTCTGATTGATAGATAAATTTTACTCCTATATCCATGTTTTGTATCTAATTCTCCTACTGTACACGTTATACAAATTTAATACTAAAAGAAACTTTTTGTTTAAAGCAATTACTAAAGTAAGGTATCATTTGAATATTTTTTAATTTAATATTAAAGATCTTTATAGTATGAATGGGGTATAAGACACATGGATGCATCTCAAATAGCCTCTCCTGTGTAATTGTCAACCTCTCATTCCCGAATTGTAACTAAGGCTTGTTGCATGGTGTACCCTATTGCCACTAATGAGGCTTTGAAGACCGAGTAACTCCCGGTATAAGGAGTTCCCCTCTACCAAGTGCCAACGATCTCTTTGGAGAGCGTGTAAGCAGGTAGAGATACAGGGCACCCTCCTGCTCTTGGAGTAAGAAACTGCCCTTAAAGCAGATGAGCGATCTAGATAGTCAAGGCATAGGATGGAGAAGGCAATGGGAAACCTCCCCATTAATGATCTAATTGGATATCTCTGGTATAAGTAGCTCATTGTGGAGGCTTCTTCAGATAAACTGTTCGGAGGTAAAATAGTCCCCCAGTCGGATCTCCAGAGGGGGACATCTAGAGAAGTTTCTTCAATAAAACATAAAAATCAGAAGAAAATAGTAACTTGGAATATGAAAACATTACTACAGACTGGCAAACTGGAAAACTTGAAGTTGGAGATGGAAATATTAGGAATTGCAGAAATGAGATGGCCTAATGACGGAGCCTTTTGGAGTGGTGATTATAGGATAATACATACAGGAACTGCAGAAAATAGACCGGGATATGGAAGAGTAGGCATAATCTTAAATAAAAAATTAGCAAATAAAGTAAAGGAATACATGCAATTTAATGAGAGAATTATTCTAGTCAGAATTTTTTTTTTTTTTTTAACTTCCGGAACCACTGTTAAGTTATATCTTCAGAGGATGAGATGAATGAATTGTAGCGTGTGTGAAAAATGCCATGCCTGATCGGGATTGGAACCCAGGACCTCCGGATGAAAGGCTGAGAAGCTACCACTCGCGCCACAGAGGCCGTCACTAGTCAGAATTAACACTAAACCAAAGGACACTATGATAGTACAGTGTATATGCCAACTACCAATGAGGAAGATGATGAAGTAGAAAAAGTGTATGAAGAACTAAGTTAATTAATAGAGAATGTCAAGGGTGAAGAGAATCTAATCATACTTGGAGATTGGAATGTTAATATTGGAGAAGGATATGAGAGGAAGGTTGTAGGAAATTATGGACTTGGTACGAGGAATGAGAGAGGAGATAGACTCGTAGAATTTTGCACAAAATATAATTTAATAATTTCAAACATGCTATTCAAGCGTGCTTGTATATCTTCTCCTTGGGAGAAGATATGACATGGTAATGAAAGAAGAACAGAAATGGAATGTAATAACAAAGGCTATAATAGAGACAGCAGTCTCTGGTCTCTGAAGTATTTGGGAAAGAAACACAAGAAAGGAGGAAGTAATGGATAAGTGAGGAAGTAATTGAATTGATTCATGAAAGAAGAAAATACACAAATGCAATAGATGGGGAAGGAAGAAAGAGGTATAAAGCATTAAGAAATATGATAAATAAGAAAGCAAAGCAGGATAAAGAAAACTACCTCAAGGAGGTCTGTGAAGATATAAACAACTGTATGAAGCAGGGCAGTCTGATAAAGCCTACAGAAACATTAAAAAGTTTTTCAGTAGAAGGAAATTAAAAACTATGAGTATAATGGATAAAGAGGGAAAACTAATATTTGAAGAAGGAGAAACTGTAGAGAGATGGAAGGAAGAGAACCACTATATAGAGGTTATATAGAGGTATATAGAGGTTATATAGAGGTAACAACCAGAATTTAATAATAGGACAGGAATCACAAGTACTGCCAGAAGAACTGAAGGAATCGATAAGGGAGGAAGAGTTTGCAAGAGCATTACACGAATTGAAAGACAGAAAGACACCAGGAGTGGACAACATACCAGCAGGGCTTTTGAAAAATTATCGTGACAGAATGAAGAAATAGTTGTACAAATTGGTCTGCAAAATCTATGAGATTGGAGAATTACCCGAAGATTTTACAAATGCATAATATTGCCATTACCAAAGACAGCAAATGCCCAATCATGTGAGCAATACAGAACCTTGAGCTTAATATGTCATGCATCAAAGATACTCACTAAAATTATCATTAGAAGAATGGAAAAGAAAATAGAGGAGGTATTAACTAAGACCAGTTTGAATTTAGAAAGAAGATAGGAACAAGAGAGGCAATTTTAGCACTAAAGCAAGTACTAGAGAAACAGCTGAGGAAAGATAAAGTCACTTTCATATAATTTGTAGATCTGGAAAAAGCTTTTGATAATGTAAACTGGAACATCTTATTCCATTTATTACATCAGATAGGTGTTAACTTCAGGGAACGAAGAATAATTTACAATATTTATCTGAACAAGATGGGAATAATTAGTTGTGGAAACAAAGAAGAAGAAGAAGAAGCAAGCATTAAAAAATGAGTACAACAGGGCTGTACATAGTCTCCATATTTGTTCAATTTATATATACAAGAGGCCACAAGTAGAGTTAGAGAGGAAGTAAGTGTAGGTATAAAGATTCACAGAGAAAGTATCCATATGCTCAGATTTGCAGATGATTGCAGAAAGCAAAGAAGACTTGCAACAAATTTTAACTGTAATGGACAGGATGCCAATGGAAGAATTTCACATGTGCATTAATATTAAAAAAACCAAAATACTGGTTTGCACCAAAAACAAAGTAAATTAAACAACGATAAAACTGGTGAAGCTGTTCAGGAAGTAGAAGAGTTTAAATACTTAGGAAGTAAAATAACGAATGGTGGAAAAAGCAAAAAAGAAATAGTGAGCAGCATCAGGCAAAGACTGCCTTTTACAAAAAGAAAAATTTGTTTACATCAAATAATACTAGCCTTGAGTTGAGAAAGAATTTACAAAGAACATTTTTGTGAAGTATTGTATTATATGGTAGTGAGTCATGAACAATTGGTGAGGCTGAATAAAAGGAGGCTTTTGGCTTTTGAAGCATGGTATTACAGAAGGATGGTGAAGATAAATTGGATGGAAAAAATATCAAATGAGGAGATATTTAGGAGAGCTAATAAACAGAGAAACTTGCTAAAACAATTGAAAAGAAGAAGAGTGCAACTAATAGGACATATTCTTAGAGACCAAGGCCTAGTTAAAAGGGTGATGGAAGGGAAAAATTGTAAGGGAAGACCATGTTTAGAGTTCATAAAACATGATTATGATACCATAATTTTAATAATCATAATCATTCTGATTTTTTAATAATGAAAAACATATGGTGTTTTTCATTATTAAAAAATCGAATGGTGTATTGAGTAACAAAAATCAAATTAATGGGATTTTTTCTTGTCTGTCCTATTTTATATACTTTAAAAACTGGGAAATGATTGAGCTTGTTTACAATGTTTGTTAATATTGTAATCACAAAAGATGTAGGTTTCAGATTTCCAACGGAAATATGTATTTTAACCATTCCTGAATCCATTTTGACTAGTTTCGGTTTGATGTCTGTATGTATGTATGTACATCTCTTGCATAACTCAAAAATGATTAACCGAAGAATATTAACATTTTTAATTTAGGACTGCTGTAATAACTAGCTGTTGGCCTCCTATTTGATTGCAATTGACTGAACCGAAAGTATCCAAAAGAGCGAAAAATCCCCCCTCCCCCCCCCAAAAAAATTAATTTTGGACTTTTTCATTAATGCAGTAATAGGCCTTCATTGAGGGCTTTTCAATGATATATCATACATGGTACTTATTTTCATTGGTTTCAGAGTAATAGCCAAATAAAATTTTAATTATTGAAATAGTTGGATCTTACAAGGATACACATCGGTTCGAATGAAACTTCATCACCTTTTTTTTTATTTTAAATATATTAATAATTATTAACATATGACTACAGCCCACCAGGCTGGTCTGGCGGTTAACGTGACATCGCAAATCAAGCTGATTTTGAAGTCGAAAGTTCTAAGGTTCAAATCCTAGTAAAGGTTTTCATTTAAAAAAAAAAATGTACATGTATTTTAATAGCCGTACATGAAAGTCGCGTGTTGTCCACATCTGATTTTTTTTTCCATAATCTACAGTAAAGATATTTCAAATAGCGTTTAATATTATTTTTTTCATAATTTTTCTGTTCTTTCAAAATAACGATAATAATAAATTTGACTATATTTTTAAGTAAAAGAATAATAACAATGAATGTCTTTTGAATCTGAGAAATTCTCCATTAATGAAAGATCATCAATAAAATTTCAAAGAGAGAAAATAATACTGTCAACGATTTGTTTTAAAAAACTGGCAGGTTTTTCAATCTGGAAGAATTTCAATTCCTGATAAATATTTGCTATTTTTATTTAAAATAAAATTTAAACTTCCTTAGTATCAGCTGGAAAAAATCAGTGATTTATTTAAAAAAAAACAATTAAAAATGAATGGTTTTAATTTTATTTACAAGAATATTAATTTTATTTGAAATACTGGAAAATAAGTAATTGAATTCCCTACTGAAAGTGCGGATAGAGGTTGAGATATTGGAAATTAACCCTGATGTGTTTTTTGTAAAATAATCTTACAAGTTTTATTTTCAAATCAAATTTTAAATTTTCATATTTTTCAAACTATAGCACAACAGTTGTTTCAAAATTTGTTTCTAAAATATTAATTGTTAATGGTAAAAACTTTGTTTTTAATTATACTTTGTGTAATGTAATATCACAAAAAGGATAAATCAGTTTACTGGAAATCTATATAAATTATGTGATTAAAACGACTATATATAATGAAGAAAAAAAATCAAGATTTTTAATTTGAATTTTTTTTAGAAAAATTATAAATGTTTTGAGTCTTAATAGTAAAATTTAGAAATGTCAGAAGTTAACACAGTAAGGTAAATATATATACATGAACGATAAATGTTTGTGGATGAATGTTAGTGTAATTCTGTCCTAGGTCCAAAAATTCCAAAGAATTTTTTTTCCATCTTTAGGAACAAATTCTTGGACTACAAAAATAAAAAATAAAAGTAAAAGCTTCTTTTATTTTGTTGCCGGAAATAAACTTTAGAAAAAATGTACTATTCATGAACATTAAATATTAATATGTTTTGTGGTATATTCATGCAATGTTTATACTACTCCACAATAAACTTTCTTTTTTTGTACAGGTTAGAAATAGATTGTAATCAATTATTTAAAAGAATGATTATATTTATTCCTTTGAAGAGCGATGTTAGTTGCCTTTCAAACACCGTCAGCGTTGTTATTTGTATGTAAAGTACAGCATACTTGGCTGTAAAATCAGAGTTGTTGTTACTTGTATCCTCTTGGCATGGTTACTTTTATTTTATATTTACTTAATATCAATACCATTAAATTTTTAGAAGTCATATTAACAAATGATATGTTAAAAGAGTTATTAGTACGCTTTTTAATTAGTATTATCAACCATAATGTAAAATTCTTAAATATTTGTTTGCTATAATTCAGTATATGTATTTGTTTATTTCTTTAATATAATTACCAATTGACTGACGTCAAAAAGTTAATACTGGACAAAAAACTGAGGTAATTATCAGATTTTCATATGTGTATTTACAAATGCTGTTATTGAATAATTTTTTTTTTTTAAATTCCAGTTTATGTTTTGATATTTCTAAGCTGTTTAGTTTGAAATAAAACTTCATTTTTCAGATAAATCCAGTCAATAATTTTCTTTCATGCTTACGACTGTCCATTTTTCATCAGTATTTTGCAATAATTTTCCTTGTTTTAAGTAGTGTCTCATAAATATAAATATATTAAAAGTTGTAATTTTTTTTTAAACGTAGATGACACTTTTTGATTGTACTGTACAAAAATGTCCAATTTAGTTTTTAAACTAATTATATATATTGTAAAAGTAGCATGATTATTTTATTTATTTATTCACTTAGAATTTATTATAGAATAAGTTACGAAAATTTAAATATTATACAAACAAATATTCTGTACATTAACCATAAATAATTTCACTTTTGTCATATAAATTATTGAATGATACTTTAATAAACCTACACAAGAATCTTCATGTATATCAATACCATTCAATTTTTGGAAGTCGTATTAACAAACTACATGTTAAGAGTGTTATTAGTACGCTTTTTAATTAATACTATGTTATCCGTTTATTAAGTGTTAACCTTTTACTTACCAAAGTTATTGAATGTTTGCCAGTTTATTTTAGACAGGATTTCTTTATATCAAATGAAATATTAAGGTTTTAATTTTTATGGTTGTTACTTAAAAAAAAAAATTTCATTGATTTTATTTTAATATATTATATAATTTTTTTCCAACACTTTTCACAGTAGGACATTATATATTTTAGTTAGTTCTAATTAATAGTTAGTTAATATCTGGTTAGTTTTTTAACTCTCCAATATATCTTCTTTCTTTCACTATGCTGGTTTTGATTCCAAAAAGATAAGATACTTCTTTAAATTTAATGTTGGACTTTACGTCTGTGAGAGACTGTTTAATGAGGTTTATTGGTTTTGGGTCTGTCCCACTCCTTAAGAAAACTGTATAATTTATTATTATATATCAATTTATTACATAAATAATTTATGTACATAAAATTCTGAGTATTTACTCATGATAGTGAAATGGTTATCTAGTCATGCAATTAGATAATTTATCCAATCTAAGTTTGTCTAAAATTCTAGTTATCCTAAAATGTTAAACAAACATTAGAATATTATAATGTCTACATTACACTATTTATAGTTTAAACTTAAAATATAATTGTGAAGTTTACTTAAAGAAATTACTTCCTAATTGAATTAATGTTGAAAAATTATTGTTGTAACCATGTAAAATTTAGTTTTTGTAAAGATACTCTTTTTGTAGTTAACATATAGAAAAATAATTCTTCATAAAAATAAATATTTTTTTTCTTTGAGGTTTTGGGGGCATTGACGACTACTATGATGATTAGCCCCTTCCACACAAAAAAAAAAGAGAACAACTTCCCCTTCCCAAAAAAACTGATGATATAGTCAATGACTATTCTTATCAAAAGAAAAGCATCTAAGTACAAACTGTCGATGGTTGTTAGAACCCTGAAAACACAACATAACAAGGGGTAAAAAGCCCTTGTTATTTTAAAAAACTTTCTAACCATTTCTTGCAAAATTTAGTCAAAAGCTCAAACCTTCTCTGTGATGTAACTTAAGCTGTTTATAACTTGCCTTTAATAAATAAATATATATATATATGACAAGGTTGTAGAGGGCCCTTGCCAATTAACATCACACAAAAAAATTAAAATAATATTTTAATAAATTATCTCAATAATTCTACTATTAGAATTAATTAATCATATGTTTATTTCTAAAAATTCTTCATTATTACTTATAATGTATCTCTTCTTTATTTTATTATCTTGGCTAACCTTTTTTACTCCTTTTTTCCATCTTCCGTAGAACCTCTATCCCCATTGCATCCGAGTCCTTGGAGATTGAGTCTTCAGTTCCTCTGCCGTAACCTGCGGAGGATTTCCTGCTGCCGGCATCAGATGATGCCGGGTATGATGGCGCAGTCATCATTTTACGATGTACATCGCAAAATTAATAATAAAATTAATTTTTACCATATGCAAAATTAGTATTAATCATTAAAAATCACTAATAAAAAAAATTTTTACAAATTATTGTACATTTTTAATCATTATAACTCAAAATTACACATATTTATAATTTAATTAATTAAGATTTTTACTTATATTTATTATAAATTAATTATAATATATTATTTTTTATAAATTATAATTTATAGAATCAAAATAGTAATAATAATAATCCTCTGAAGTAATACATTATGATGGTTCCGGAGCCTGAACAGAAAAAGAGAAAGGATCAAAGTAGTAAATTTTAATTATTACATTACTTTTTAACTGTTTATTATATTAATATAAATATGATATTCAGGCGCTGATTACCATAATTCGTTGTGCATCCAGAAAAACATTCGGCAACAAGAAAATAATTAATTTTTATTAAAAAAAAAAAAATTATTTACCCATTTTTAATTTTTTTCTGCGATTTGAATACTGCTTTGATTTATGACTATACTTGGTATTTCATAAATAAAATGTTTTTCTATTGTCTAAATAAGCAATATGCCAAGAAAGGCTGGTCTAATAAAATTGATTTTTTTTTTTGATTTTTTTTTGGTGATTTGAAAGGATAAAAATCGTCTAGAGAAACTCTCTTCTCAACTGGAAGCATCAGGTAGCATCACACACAGTGGTTACATTATCATCTATCAGGAAGTTGAGTATCTATTATTACTGAATTGAATTTTTTTTTAACATGATTATGTGGGAAACTAATATAATAAAATGTGTATTACGTTTACTTGGATATAAAAAAGAAAAAAATTCATTGAGAGTTATTATATTTACAATAATTACAATAATAATGTGGGTTGGATCGTTAATAAAAATGTACAAAATATGGAATATTGATATAATTAAACGTTTCATAGGAATAAAAGATTTTATCATTATTACAGCAGCTATAATGCTTAGTTTAGAAATTTTGTTTGTACCGCAACACATATGGTTACTGATAAAATTGATTGATAAAGATTTTTATAAAGAGAAAATTATGGATAATAGATTGAAGATAAAATTGTCAAAAGAAAAAATTAATACAATAATAAATAACAAAAAAACACAAAATTTTTATGTGAAAAATACAAATCATCTATTAGCATTTCTTGTAACAATATTAACTTTAACACCATTTTTTGTAAATATTTATTTATTTTTTATAAAAAATGATGGCACTCACACTGATTTTCAAATGTTACTATTGCCGGTTGAATGTTGGATTCCTACAAAATTTAATAAATCATTAGTTATTTTTATGTTGGTATACGTTTTATCAGCAACGTGTTTAATGTTGACAGGACTGTATGCTTCTGTTGCATTTACTATCTTTCTTACTTCCACAGGATTTATTTTGCTCGACTTAAAATTGTATTGCATTTCATTAAAAGAAATGGATAGATATGTAATTATTAATTACATTGAGGATAAATACAGTTCAATTGAAGTAGATTATTTGAATCAAACTGAAAGATTGAATTATTCTGAATCAACGCTATTTAAACATGAAATTGATTTAAGAAAATTAAAATTATATACAAAGTACCTAATAGTTGAACATGATTTAATTTGCAGGTAATAATTTAATTTAGAAGTAATACTGTTCGACAACAAGCAAAAAGGACTTAAGTAAAGAAATATTACTCAGTCCACTAACATTAACCTTTTAATTAAATTAACTAGTACATGAGCTAGTAGTTAAATCAACTTTTACATAATAGTCTAAAGGAAATTAAGTAAATTACTGAACTTATAAACAGTAAATAATATACCAGAGATAATTCAATTAACAACCTAATTACTAAAACCCTAAAATGTGTTACATGAAATGAAAATATATATATATGATAGATGGAGTAGAGAACAGATTGAGTCCTTTCAGCTTGTTGTTGTTCATTTATCTAAAAAGAGATAAATGAATTTATTATACATATGTATTAAAAATTAAAAGATAATAAGTAACATCTTTCCTGATCACCCTTACCTGATCTTGATATCAACCTTAAAACTTGAATGTGATAAGCTAAAATGTGATCTTCCTATAATGCCTAACTTTTATTGGTTGTTAAATTAATATTTAATCGGGTTTGTTAATGTTTATCTCTTTCATTCTTTTTAGCTCTGTAGTAGATCTTTAATTTGGATATACAAGACATTTTAAATGTCTCTGCCTATAAATTCTTTATTTATGTGACGCTTTACACTCTATCCTTATTTTTAAAGTAAATAATTAATCACAAGTGTTTTGATAAATATAATTATTTAAAAATTTCCATAAGCGTTACTTTTTGAAGTTCGGTTAATTGCCTTTAACAGAAGAAAAAAATAACACATCTTTAATATAAAAAATTAACATTTAAATTACTATAAACCACCTATTTTTTTTTTAATTGGTGTTTCTATCTTTGTTGTATTTTGATTAACCTGATAAAAATACAATTCTTGTTTTTTGACCTAATAGAACTATATAAATTATTGCAAAACAGCTTTGGCATTTTAAACTTCAAATAATGTAATTTATAACATGAAATGTGATGAGAGAGTTGTTGCTTCCCTGTCACTTGTTGCCAGGTGCAAAGTGTTTGGAGAGTTGATTTAATAATTAAAATAGTTTTTACTCAAATTGTTACCTTAAAACAGATATTTTTTTTAATTTAAACAATTAAAATTTGTTCACTTTCATATTGATAGACTGATAAATTACATGATTTTACCTATATTTGTTATACTTTTTACACAGGAATTTAAATCAGCTGAAACTTTCGTATCTGTCTATTTTACTGCAATAGATCAAATAAATGAGCAACACAATTCTGACCAATTTTATTCTATACAAGAGGTTGTGTGAATGATCACTCTCTTAATTGGTGTGCTTTGTGTAAAATTGCATAATAAGTAATTTTATTTAATTCTTTTTAAGAATGTATTTTTATTGTTTTACTGTGTTTTTTTATTGTTTTAAGGAATATTACAAATATTAATAAATTTGTCCAGATGAGCATAACAGTAGTTAACCAGTATTTATGCCTTGCGATATGTGCCTTCCTATATTTAAGTATTGAGGTAATAAGTATAAAAGTAATATTTAATATTAATTCTAAAGTACGTTATTTAATATCAGTTGGAATTTTAGTATATAGAATTTGTACTACAATTTAATCTAGTTAAAATTTATACAATGAGTATAAGATTACCTAAATTATTATGTCAATTTTCACTTTTAAGAAGGCTACTGTTTTTTGCCAGTGTATCAATAGTTAGTCATTTTGTATCGGTAATTAATGTGTATTTTGTTACAACTATAAAGAGTGTGACAAAAAAAATATACCACTATTAATGTTTGTATTCCATGTATCAAAATGAACAAAAAAAAAATTTGAGAAAAAACAACGATTTGCAATCCTTTTCTTTCTGTCTGCCATACTGTGTTTTAATAATGAATGATTTATATATGTTAGCGCATTGGCTAACTACTAGCCGTGCGAGGATAATTGGAAAATTAATTAAAATAAAAATACTCTGGTAAGCA
>JAAAKQ030220896.1:0-11464 GCA_010016005.3 Zanna intricata | reverse complement strand
TAAAAAGTAACGGGGATAGGGAACATCCTTGTCGTACTCCCTTTTTTATTACAGCTTCTTTTGTATGTTCTTCGATTTTAATTCTTTTAATTTACAATAATAATTTTTTTTTATATTATTATTTTCATTATTATTTAATACGGAGGAGATGAATAAAATCATTATAAGTTAGTTAAGTAAGAATGAATAAGAGAAAAAAAAAATATATATATACATATTTTACAATAAACCCGGATCGAGTAAAATAAATCTACTATTTATAAATATGAATTCTAACGATGTAATAAAACAGATAGTTTAGTATGGGCAAACAGCAGAATATTTCCGGTAGTCTATAAACCTCCTGTTGAAATATGTAACAGGCTATGGAGCTTTACTTAAATCCCAGGTGAATCGGTATATTTTACAAACTGGAAAAAAGAAGCAATTCGTAAAGCAATACCAGTAGATTTATAAGTAGTGTAGGATAATAATAAAAAACATATATTATTATGGCTGTTTTATAATCAGATAAATTAGTAAATAATTTTTTGTTAAAATTAACTGTTATGTTAAATTTAATAAGATTCATGATGGCCTGCATTAGAATTTACGTAAAAATACCCCGTTAGATTATTAAATTTTTGTTTTAAATAATTTTTTTATGATTTTACTATAAATTTATTCCCATAGTAAAGAAATCTTTCAGATAAGTAATTTTTTTATCGTATTAAAAAAAAAAATTTTACATTGAAGCATTCATTGTTAGTGTTTGTAGAATTAAACTGAATATATCAACTCCGGACCGGAGAAAAAGTTTTAAAAAAATAAACTACTTTTAAGAGTGTCCTTATTCTTTTACCGAACGATGATACAAATCCTTTCTTTATTTGACCTTTTTTTTATTTTTATTTTTTACATCATTAACCACTCTCTGTGGTGAGTCTTAATGAAAATGTATTGTTATTGCTGTATGAGAATGAATGTATTTTTACACTACACCCTCAAAGCTGTTGACTGTTTGTCACATGAAACGCTAGGAAAAGGCCTTACACTGAGTGCTACCATCCGCAGCAACCGGAACCACCGTTAGGTACTTCATCAATACGTTAGGTATTTCATCAGCCGCTGCGCAGTGCCTTGGCAGCAGATTAAGCCTACCACCTCCGATCTCGGATCCTTATATAATTCCCTTATGAAGTAAGGGGTGTCCCTTACTTCATCAGACACTCCGAAACCCCACTTCTCTCTAGTCAAAGAGTCCCTCCAAAACGGAACTAGCCTTCCCGGCCTTATCACCTAGCCCTACCGAGGGTAAATGTGCGTTACACACACCCGGCTCTCCCCCCAGTGTGCGACCCTCTGATCCCATTGAGTTGCTCCCATGCGTCTTCGGAAGTACCCCGATCCAGGAACTCTCTTGTGTGAGCTCACGGGTCAAAGAATTCTCAACAATTGGTCTGCCTCCCTGGCTCTGAACGTCACCACGATTCACCCCCAGGTTTACACAATATATTTTTACACCTTTCATGTATTTTTTTCTTAATTATAATCTAATCTAGATTATAAGATGGAGATTTCATGTGTGCCATCCTTCCACTAGTATATATATCAGTCTCCGGGAGACGTTACACATCCACTTTAGCGGTATCCCTTTGTCGCATGGCGCATAAGTCACTTCTTGGCATATGCCTGTACAGGATGATGAAACAACAAAATATAATATAAACTAAATCATTTAATCTAATACAGGAAAAATTATTATACTAAAGAATTCATCGATCATTTCGCATTATAGAGATGCTAACCAATGATTCCAAGGCATGAAGAATACCAATCATCTCTTCCGTCATCAGGTGCAGTATACAAATATAATAAAGTATAATAACAAAACACCAGTAGTCCATCAGTGGTGTTTGTACCGTGCGTAAACGTGAAACATGTACAAAACGAAATACAGAAATCGCTTGTTCTAACAAACATAAACAGAAATATTACATTATTCATGAAAAACATATTCTTCGAGAAAAAAGCTCGAGATGTTATTAGTCTCGCCGAATGGTTTGCTGGGCGTAAAACGAACATCCAATATCCATTATCCGCAATCTTACATAAAAGAAATACATGAAAAAAAAACAACAGCAACTAAATCTAACAGGAAGTACTTCAAAATAGTAGATGCGAAGAAAAATAGAGTACAAAATAAAAAATACAGCAAAATTGAAAGCTAAGGTATTTCTTTATTTGACAACTCGTATTGCAACTCGTGATGCAATAGAAATGAATACCAACGGAGTACCGATTTACCGTTAACTAAATCTACATTCATTAAAACCTGACTTGGAAGTTCCAGATAAAAGAAGATCGTTGAAACTGAAACATTGCCAATAATTAATTCATTTTATAAAACAAAATTATTCAAAGAAAGAAAACGAGTTTTTTACTTATAATTAATAGAAAGGTGTACGTAGTATTTTAGATAAGTTATGTGAATAATAATGATTCGCTTGAAATTAACAATTATGTACATTCTTTTCCTTATTTATACACAAATTCTCAGCCCGTTTCTGGACGATTAATTTCTTTCGAGTCAAGGTCAGCCTCTATCTGACCTTCTCAAGTTAGCGGCAAGAAACCTACAAGAATGAATTTTTTTGTAACGCTTTAGAATATATAGATCCAATTTACTAACTGTCAATGTTTATTGCCTCCCATCAACAAATGTAGAAAATTCCCCTGAGATAGAATCCCTTTCTACTCAAAACTATATCTATAGACCTGAGAATAAAAATTAAAAATAATAATACAGGAATACTACTTGATATTAAGATTTTTATCTCCGTTATTGTAGAATCACTTATTTACCATACTGAAAGAAGTATATACCAAATGTTCAGTCCAGTTTTCTATTCTTTGATGATCTTTAGTGGTTAATTTTCCCTAAACGGGATAATAATCCTGTTGTAGGTAAGACCAGTAGAGGGCTGTTACATTAAACGCTTAGGTTATGCCCGGGGTTTCTTTCGGAGTCGACTTCCTAGGCTTTCCCGCCGTCACAACTGAATGTATTTTTAAGCTAAACCCTCGGAACCGTTGACTGTTTCTCATTTAAAACGCCTTTAAAAAGTCCTTAAAACTGAGTATTACCATCCGGAGCCAGATGTACCCAGAATTTTTAACGAAGTTATTACTCCTTCCTTTCCACATTTCCCCATAATCTTTAATGAGTTCGGGTTCAGAATAAGTTTATGGTAGTGTTGAATGAAATTCTTCGCCAATGGATTACTAGATTACTGAATTATGGATATGATGTAGAAGGGCCTGGATTCATGAATATGTTGTTTGGAGATGATGAATGTGTTGTTGCTGATGAGGAGGAGGTTGCATAAAATGCACTCTCGGAATTATCTAAGATGCGTCGAAAATTTAATGTGAGTATTTCACTAGACAAAACCATAGTTATGGCATTCAGAGGGCTGTGGCCATTGAGATCCAAGATTGTGTTAGGAGTTGGACCTTCGGACAGGTGAGGGAATTAAAGGTTTTGGGATGTAAAGTATAAGGCAAAATTGATTACTGATGATAAAACTGAGAATTTCAATTGATTAAATGATGTAATAGAGGCAACTCTGGAAGAATAAGGTTGGAAAGGAAACTCTTCTGAAGTTTTACTTATGTCAGTACCGGCCAGCCTTTTTTGGAGCGAGATGTGGATATAACTTGTGCATATAAACCAGGGTACAGGAAGTGGAAAAGCGTCTCTTGCGGTCAGTAGCGGGTTTTACTCCCATTAACAGGATGCAAAACTCAGAGTTATGTAACGAAGTAATTTGTGTAAAGTGAACAACAAGTTGAGGAGTATTAAAGGCAATGGTTAAGTCACGTACAGCGTATGAACATACCTAGAATTCTCAGAGAATTTTATTAATAGTGACCGCCGAGTGTGAGAAGTTATGGCCAAAGAGGAGATGGGTGAATCAGTCAAATAGGATGACGTAATAGGCAACTGCCTAAATTTATAAAGGATAATAATAATAAGAAAAAAAAGAGTATAAAGTATTTTCTTCTTTAAGCAAGGCAGAAGACCAACGTAGAACATGACATTAAAATAAAAATACTTAAATTAAATAACCGACTGGAAATTTTACTTACTCTCATGTAAATAAAAAACTGCCGAACAATAGAATCTGAGCCATTTACGGTTAATGATAACTACAGCATCATAACACCTGTACGATTATATCAGTTACAACTGTTTGGGGCAACTTCAAAAAGAACGAACTTAATAAAGAATCTAGTACCTACCGTCAAAACCTTTAGAATAACTGACGTCCGGTTAATTAATCATAGGTTAATGAAGCCTTTAAAAAAACGTTTGCGAAAAAACATACACTAACAAAATTCTAAAATAATTTTATGAAAAAATCTAAATTATTTAGTAAGTAATCTGTCCAATAGATGATTCCAAGAAATTACGAGATTACGGAATTGTAATAAGGAATTTTCTGTACAATTTCTAATCATTCAATTACACTATTAATTTTTTAAATTATTTTTATCAACATACTCGAATCAATGTAATTATTTTTCCTGGAATTAAATCTTTCAATTTATTATGAAAATTTTCATGTCAAAATTTTATGTTCTCGGTAAAGTGAAGTCACAGATTTTTAGCTTCTTTGTGTTGCATCAACTCTCTTTTTTTCTTTCTATCTTTCGGAATCACCTTAAGGTATTACTTAAAAGGATAAATGAAAATTATATACATTAATGTAAATGAAGTATATTCTACCATGTGATTAATTGAAATTCAACCACTAAAGAACACCGGTATCCACGATCTATTCAAATCTGTCAATAAAAGTAACTGCCTCTACTAGGATTTGAACCTTAGGAACTGTCGACTTCGAAATCAGCTGATTTGCCATGACGAGTTAAACCACTAGACCAACCCGGTGGGTTTGTTGCTTCAACTGTGAATCTTCTTCATATCTCAGATCATATCTAATAACTGTAAAATATAATTATATATTAAAAATTAATACGTTAGGTTAAGCCGTTGGACTTGCTTGCTGTTGAGCGCAAGGAACGGTATGTAGCCAAGAAAGCTGATATTTTGACCTCGGACCGTTTGCGTGAAATAAAGGACCAGGGTTTTGTTTCGTGGCAGGCGCGATGGGATGAGTCCACTAAGAGTCGGTATACCCACGATTTGTTTCCGGAGATAGTTAGCTTATGCGCCAATAAGTGGGTATCCCCCAATCGGCACATAACACAATTTCTTTCTGAGCATAGCGCTTTTTGGCATAGCATGGCTAGGTTTCATCTTGTGGCGTCAGGACTTTGCCCGGATTGTAGTGTCCCGGACAGTGTTAGCCATATGCTATACGTTTGTCCCCGGTATGAGTTTGTGCGTGACAGAGTGGTTAGGGACTTGGTCAGGCCTTGATTTAAGGGTTAATTGGAAGACCCGGGATGAGTGGTAGCTTGTCGCTGGCTTCCTGCGGACCATTGCGTCTTCCAGAGTTGCGGAAGGTGTTTAGGGGTAGGACCCTGGGTGGCTAGGGTTCCGAATACATAATACATAAGAAAAGGAAACTAATTATGACGGTTGCACTGTCGTCTCTGATGTATGCGGCTCCAGTCTAGGTGGCAGCACTAGATCGGAAACGAAACGTAGCGAAGCTGACTTTCCTGCAGAGACGAGCTGCAATCAGAGTTACGGCTGCATATTGAACAATATCGGGAGGTGCGGTAGAGGTTATTGCAGGCATTCCCCGATAAGGCTTCAGGTACAGGAAATCGCTAATAGAAGCACTGGAATGACGAAGGACCTTGATACCTCGCCTTGCCTCGTGGATCTGAAAGAAACATGGATATGTGAAATACCACCTGTCACAGTTCCTCTCGGGACACGGGGGGGTTCGTATCTTTTCATGCTCCAAAGGCGACGAATTCTCCTCCGAGAATTCCTAAATAAAAATCCTTACTTATTTAATAGATGAAATTTTTGAGATTTTTACTGACAGGAAAATCACATTGAAGGTCTGTCGATGTTTAATGACATATCTGCGAGCCATTACGAGCAGAATAAAAAAAAAAAAAATGCTGATTCGTCCAGTAGAACGTTTGGACGGACTGGTAAAAGGTTTTGAACATGCATTTTACCTGTGGTAAAAAAAGAAATTTAAAAAAATGATTGGGTTGGGAGTGAGGTGTGTTTAATTGGAATAGATTTGATTTTTAACTGATCTTTAAAAATATAATTATATATTATATTAAATATATGTAAATAATATATTTATTGTAATAACGCTGTGGATCAGCATGGGTAAACTAAGTTTTTATAAGATTTTTTTTAAATATATACCATAACTTTGTAATAATTACGTGGCAAGCTGCAAGGCCCACTAGTTTTTATTTAAAGAAAAGTTTAAATATTTCGAACAAGTTCGGCCCGTATAAAATAACTCTTGAAAAAAAATAAAAAAGATCACTCACTGTCTTACAAGTAACAGTCTACTAAACCGGTTTAAAATTAACGTGGCCGTCATGAATTTTGTTTCTCTTTATAACAGTTAAATTAAACAATGAGAAATTTTTTTAAAGTTTGTTTTCAGTAGTATATCCCGTACGTTATGGTTGTATTTTTTAATTACTAAATACACATTTTTATCCAACTCAAACTTATACAACAATCGATTAATAATTTGCAAAACGAAAATAAAAATAATTAAATTAAGAATGTAGTCAACAAAAAATTTGTATTACTTTGCTGACCTCCGGGTAGTACGTCCTTTTATTCCGAAGGTTCTGAGAAAGAATTTACATTTACCATAATTTAAAAAATTAATTTCTTTAAAAATCGTAATTGAGCGGATAGCCTTTCGTTTCTAAAATAAATAAATTAAAAATTGGGAATTTTCTTTACTTTCTCGTAGATAAAACTGATTAATAAAGTAAAATTCACGGTTTTACAGAAAAACAGATGAAGAATAAAATAACGTAAGGCAAAAAATTACCGTTATTACGAGTAATTAACCTTTAAACTCATCGGTAAAGATATTGCATCATTAATATAAACGTTAAGAAGTTTTACATTTATAATATGTATGACCGCTATATTGGAAGTTCGATTTTAAAGGTCTTTGAAATCTGTGTAGGAGGTTAATGCATTTTGTAAAACTAAATGATATAAAAGAAAACTGTGTCAAGATAAACAAACCTTCGGCTGTAGACTGTAACTGAATAATGAATACAATTTATTTTAATGAATATTGATTCGTATTTTCCTTATTTCTATCATATAAACTTGAAGGATGTTATATTATACCTTACAATTTCGTAAATAACCTTCGCATTTAGTGCTTCTTTAATGTTTATTAAATATCGACTGAACTCATCATTATGTAGCTTATTTTATATATTCCAAGGACAAACTGCATTTTAAACAGTAATTATAATACAAATTAATCAAGTCTCACCGTCCACCGGGTTGGTCAGGTGGTAAATTCGTCATTGAAAATCTTTTGTATAATAGCTGATTTTCGAAGTCGAAGTTTCTGAGATTCCTATCTTAGTAAAGGTTAGTTACTTTTATACGGTTTTGAATATTTTACAGGTGATATCCACGCACTTTGGTAATTGGGGTTCAATTAATCATACATTTTAGGAACGGTCAGTCTGAGTTTGTAAAAGACTACATCTCCTTTACATATCCTAATCTCATTCGGCCTTGGGGTAGGGTTGCTTATTGTTCACTAGTTCAACAGACTGCAACTACATATTATAAAAAAAATAATAATATAATATAATACTGAAGTATAACAATGATTCAAAATAGATTAAAAAATTGATAAAAACCTATGTTGTAGTTTTATTTTTTACTGCATATAATAACAGCATAAATTTATTTTTATATATATTTTTTTAGAATAATGATAAATAGGTAATTTTTTTTTTCTTCATTCATTTGACTGGTTTGATGCAGCTCTCCAAGATTCCCTATCCAGCTGAAAGCAATGAAAAACTACAGCTGTATTTTTTCCAAGAAAATGTGGCTGTCTGCATTTTCAAAACCAATTTTCAGAATATGTAAAACAAATTGTTAGGGATATAGGATGTAGGAAGTATAACGAAATAGGTAATGGATGAGAAATTATTTTTCCTAATATTCTCTGAATGTAGCCGCTTAAAAATTGGATATTAGAATTCTAAAATCATGTTTGATAAACGAGTACTTTTAATTTGTAGATTAAACCATTTTAACTTCTAATCAATATTATACTCCTGTAATAAAAGTCTTTTTTCATGCAATTCCAAGTTCTATATTTTTAAAGATGAAATTTATTAAACTTCATGGACGATAAAAAAAAAAATTGTCACTGTGTTAGTATGAATCCGTTGGTATGTATACAAATTAGATGAAATCGCTTTTGAAAACTGATATTAGTATGTATCGTCAGATAAATTTTTAATTGATTACTGACAGTATCATGGCAGTAATAGAGTAACGGGTAGACAATTCTGAACAGTATCAAGTGTATGATACACTATTTTAAACTTGTGCTCATTTTTTACGGTACTCTTACACAGAAATGTATATTGATATTAATTTATATGGAATAGATTGTATATAGTTTCTGTATTATTAAGTACTTTAAATTTATTGTAAAAGAAAATAAATAATAATCAATTTTCCGATGAAAAACCGGCGAGCTAGTCTATCCACGTAAAATAAAACACAACAACGCTAAAATCGTAAAACATCAAGAATATCGAAATATTCCCTCGTAAAAAAAGTATGAAGAAAGCAATAATCTATCGACATCGTTCTTGTGTGGACTCAAAAAATGCAGTTTTGAGCAATGTTGTTAATTAAATTGCGACTAACAAAATACACAGTTATAGCTAAAAGTATCTGAATGCTATACAACAGCTGTTAGGTGTTTATTTTTACCAATCAACGGGCTAATGAATAAAATGATTTTATTCTATATTTTTCAAAAGTTATTTAAACCTGTTTAGAATAGATTATATATATTATATTTACTGTTACTTTTGAAAGAAAACAAGTTTATGAGAAATATTACAAAATATATAACGAGTAGATTATTATATTTTCTAATTTAATTCATAAATATATCACACTACAACTGTATGTATCTTAATTAATATTTGAAAAAGATTGTAGTTTTAATGTATAGGCTATTTGATTCCTAAATATATGTTAATTAAAATTTGTTAATCAAATATGAGGAAACCTAGTTTTAAAATAAGATGTATAACAAATAATTGACGAAATTCTGTACCACAGATATTAAGCAATATGTTATTGTTCTAATTTACTATATAAATAAATAAGAAATTCGTTTTTCCTTAAAACAAATTAGCTTTGTTTATTTTTCGTATATATTGGTTACGATGTTATTTTATTGGTGACTTTTTTTTTTAAATTTCCGTTTCTTTTTATAAAACAGATTTTATTATATTATAATAATAAATAAATATAAAACAATATTACAGAATCAATACTGATAATTTTTTTTAATCTTATAAGTATAAATTTTTTTTAGATTGCATGGTTACAGTCAGAATGAAAATGTATATAGGCATTACACAGGTTTTAAATGTCTTTCGTAAAAATTAAACTTGATGTATTCTGTTAAATTAAAATGTCCTTACTTGGTACTTATATTAAAATAAGAAGATATTAAACTTTTTCTGTTTAATGAATGGACAATCTTTGCAAAAAAAAAAAAAAATAGCCTCTTATTTCTAAAAACAATAATATCCACCTCTGTCAATCTAAAGAACAAAACTGTTTCCGTGTAACAACAAAGTACTTTGGTCTAGGAGAAAGAGCCTTATTATTCTTCTGTTGCCATTTTTTAATAACTACCGAACAATTTACAAGATCTTCCTACCAGCTTATTTCAAATATAAGATTATCTTCTACAGAAACAATATTGTTCTGTTCATGACCTTTTCATTGGTACTAATTAGGAAATTAATAATTAGTAATTAGGAAATTTTAAAAACCTTTGAATTTTCTGCAACTTCATTCAATTTGTACATAATCATGGGTGCTCAAAAAATTTTCAATAACACCTACCTCCTGAATCGTCCATATTGTTTACTTATATTTTATACCTACTCTCTTCATGAAATTACCTTAATATTATTTTATGTATTTATATTTTAAATAATTAAGACTGATTTCAATTACATCTATTTTTATTTTATAATTAACTGTATATTCTGTAATCCTGCTCGACCAAGGTTTTACCACGGTTTTCCTTGATTCAACCAGGAAATCACTGGGGCAGTTCTTTTTTATCTATTCAATAGCATATTTACGCAATACTTATGTAATCTATACAACATGCAGGATGTACAAAGAAGGATGACTGAGGAGTGGGGTTTAAAGCTATTTAATATCTCTTTACTAACTTACAGTAATGAATCATAAATAAAATGAAAGACTGTCTACAGCTTTTCCCTAAGAGTGTTCAATGTGAGCACTACACAATGTACAAAATGCTCACATCCAACCGACAGGAGAGTTTGGTCAATACTCTAAGTAGCCTGTCTGGAGTAATGGAAGCAGTAACTGCTTCAGTTCTCAGCTTCAAATCGAATAGATCAATAGAGAGGAGACATATATTAAAGATTCTTTAAAAAATCCCGTTGGAAAAAATCACATCTGATCAAACCGCAAACAAGTTCTACCATTGGATCAATGCCGAATCGATTGATCCAGTCTCGATTTGAGGAAAACGTAATTCAACCTATGTCACACCATTTTGTTGCCAAATGAAATTCTCCGGGCAATCTTGCGCTTGTAAAAAGAGTAGTCTACGTAGCATATCCAAATAAATAATTCTTGTTTTTGCTTTTTTCAGCGAGAAAGTATCGTCCCGTAAACTTTAATTAAAAAATTAAATTAAGAAAAAATTTAATTTTGGGAAGTCCCTTCCTCATTGTAAGAGTGCATAAGATTTTCTGATCTCCCACATAAAGATACTGTGTGTGTTAGGTTATTCACTAAAGTGAAATAGTTCGCTGATCACAAAACATAATAAGATCCCTAGAAAGTAGTCATGATGCAAAATTTGATTTCGAAATCGGTAAGCATATATTAGTCAATTGACTTTAAATCCTGCAACAATTTATAAATGGTATGGAAGCATACATAAGTGGTTCTTAAAATATTCCACCCCGTCTTTCTAACAAATTTTTTAGGACTACTCAGGAAAGATTCTCTGACATATTTAACATTTCCTTCAGACACTCTCGGTCGACCCATAATATTCCCTCTGCTACACATCCCAACCCCCGTAGGGGAAGATACCCACCAAGTGTCGATTCCGGTCGCCACACCACCCCTCCCGTTCCTAGCCCTGAGCGGCTTTACCGGGAGTCGTCTTATTGACCTTCGTACTGATTACATATCTCAGTCATCAGCCAGGCTTCGGTCGGGATG
>JAAAKQ030220884.1:4212-20894 GCA_010016005.3 Zanna intricata | reverse complement strand
AAAACCTCAGATGTTTTAAGAACCATATCCTGAGTTTTTAAAAAGTGAAAAAGATACGCTAAATTTATTTTTATTTGAAATAATTTTAATTACATGTTTTAAGCTACCAGCAATGGCTTAATCTCCTCAACAAGTTATACCGTATATTAAACTCGATTCTATCATGGAATGATACAATATTCAGCAACTTTGTTGTACAAAACTTCTTTAAGAAATAAAATACAATTAAATATATACTTAATCCGATTTTATTTATACGTTCCTTCCAAGATAGATTCACTTTTAAAATTACTTCAGATATTTAACCGTAGTTACTTGAGGTATTTTGGCATGTACAATTTATGTTTGTATTACAATTTAAATTGTGATATTTTATATTGTATATAACATTTCTGGCGGAAATTTTCCTTGAAAAATTATATAATTTGTCTTCATTACATTTAAACGTAAGCCATTTTTTTATTAACCACCACCTATTTCTCATATTTTTCCGTATTTCTTATACACTTTTAACTTTGTAATTTAATGCTGTGTCATCTGCAAATGTGAATCTACCATTAAATTTTCCGCTACATTAATCATTTATGTACATAATAAAGAAAATAGTTCCAAGTACAGAACCCTGCGGAATACTATACTTAACAGTACTTTGAGAACTTATTTCTTCTCCTAATTTAACCTGTTGACATTTTTCTTTGAAATATGTCTCCAAACATTTACTGCACTGATCTCTTACTACAGCTTTCCATATTTCGTCAAGAAAAATATAATGATCAACATATTCGAACTCTTTTTTCAAATCCAAAAACAAACGACTACTTGCTGACCTTTGTTTTTACGTTCTATTATATTAGGTATAAAATTCAAAAGGGCATCTTCAGTATTGTTTTCTTTGCAAAAGCCATATTGATTTTTACTTAAAATTTTGTTTTTTCAAGAAAATTTATTAATCTAACTTTTATAATTTTTCTACAATTTTTGAGACCATAGGTAATAAGGATATAGGTAGATAATATTTTAATATTAGATTAAGTAATTAATATTTTGTCTATCGCAGCTCTTAAATATAGATACAACAGAAATTTTTTTAAATACAGAGGTAAATTTACCTTTGCTCATACTTAAATTAAACAAATAAGTCAAAACATTAATAACAGTATCACTAATTTTTTTTTTATTTTACTAATTTCCATTCCATCTACTACCGTTGATTTGTTATTTTTCATGCTTTTAATAATACCCTTTAATAATACCTATCTGAGCTTTAAATATTGTTAATTGTAAATAAGGAGTGTAAATAGTGAATGAATGTGTTATGTAAATATTGGTGTGAATGAGAAGTGTGCCTGTGATGCAGGTGGTGCTGATGTTTTGCCTTCACGTCAAATCTAGTATCACTCTACGTGGGGGAGTGGGTTTTTAGTGGGTCCCACTGCATAGATGGTAAACCCCACACACCCAGTATGTGCGAACTACTGGGCGTTTGATTTAGGCAAATTTTTCAACTTTTTATGGAAAAAAAAATTTCATTACTTGTGGATTTCATAAAAACTATATGCGATTTTATAGATAATAGGTAGGCCTGTTAATCAAATAAACGACAATTTTCTGAATTTCTTTTAATATTTATTTTAATAATTCTGTACTATAAAATTTTTTTAAAATTATGGTGTATTACATTAAGTCGTGTATTTATTACCTTTCTCAAAAAATAATTAATCAGTTAATAATGTTTTAATATTCACACTCGGCAGCATGAAGCTGAACCCAAAGACAGCCGCTATCTTTATTAATGAGTTTTAAGCTTATAACTATGCCATCCCAGACTGCATTGGTATTTCTAATTTTCATCCACCTTTTAGATGAATTCCATGGCAGCTTCGAGCATGATGCAGCAATAGAGAGTATAGTAATAAAATCAGCGTGTTTTTACGTACTAATATGCTCCATAACCTCTTTAATTTTTTATTATTATTTTTTTTGAAGCTCTTCCGTGCAAAGTTATCCTTTTTTTGTTTACATTGATTTTTTTGATAAATAATACAGCCTTTTTTTTAATCATGGAGGTACACACCAATCAGTTCCTGATGTGATCTGCTCTATATTTTGTTGACATAATTATCTGAATTGAATATCTATGCAGTTTAATGAGTTTTTCTTCACATTAGATTTTTTATTTGTGTAATAATATATTAAAGTTAAATTTACTTTTTGAATTAGTGTTGCAACTTTGTTTCAAGATTAATAACCCCATAATCAGGGGTAAAATTATCGTAAGTTTTAAAATAAACTACATTAATTTTGCATGCGTATATCTCTCGATCACGGATATGCTAAGATACGCGTCATTGTATGATAAAAGGACAAACTTTAAATAGTGTTAACGTTGATTATACGTTACTGCATTAAGGAAATGAAAGCAAAAATAATACTTGAGCTATAAGTATAAATTTTAGAAATAGTGGGGTCCGTAAGACGCCGCAGGATATTTGGGTGGGCTATTCAGGAACTGCAGCCAACATATACCATTAATGTAAAGCTAATTTTGAATTATTTATATATTTGCTTTGGTAACTACATCTTGGTTATGTTTTTGTCCCTACAAAGACGTTTTTTTTTTCGACTGATTACAGCAGGAAATGTATTTGGGTGGTAAATTTGTGCCCTTTTAACTCCAGAAGGGCCGCATTAATATTCATAAAATAGAATTTAGACGATAAAACAAAATGAAAAAAGAAAGAAAGCATTTTCTCTGATTTGATTTGATTTAGACGATAAAACAGAGTTAAAAAAAGGATAAAGACCATTTTCTCCGATTCGATTAGTTTGAACTTATCAGATTAAGTCTTAAGTAAAAGTAATCTTTTTAAAAAACGGACTTTATTCACAGTGCGAAATTGATAACGAAATCGATCAAAAGAAGAAAGG
This sequence comes from Zanna intricata, assembly GCA_010016005.3. Taxonomy (NCBI): domain Eukaryota; kingdom Metazoa; phylum Arthropoda; class Insecta; order Hemiptera; family Fulgoridae; genus Zanna; species Zanna intricata. The sequence goes on along the minus strand of JAAAKQ030220884.1, from coordinate 17,966 downwards.
TGTTGTATATTATAAATAAATTTAATAAACTTTATGTTTTTCTTAATGGACTTGAAGAAATCAGAAGGTTCTCAATTCGACTTGTATACATTGTTAATTGTTTCATGTTAAGTCAAGCTTTGTAACGACGATTCGATGAATAAATTTCGGTAATTCTTTTTTTCATTTTCTTCACGAAGTTCCTTTAGTGGTATCAAAGTCATCTTTTATACTCTTGGTATAAAAGAGTTTGCAAGTAGAATTGTAATAGAGTTTGTAAGAGTGAAAGAGTTTGTAAATAAAACATATGATCTCGTAGATGATTTGAAGATATGTTAGTATAGTCTATTCCAAATAGTCTCAGCTCATTTGCGTATTAATTATTTAATATCGTCTCTCTGAATTCAATATCTTAGTTTTATTGAAGACCTGAGGTTTCATTTATTGCTTTTCTTGCCAGCGACCTTTTTTCATAGTGTTATTTTTTGTATGCCTACGCATATTTTGATCGAAAATAAAACTAAAAATTTTTTAATTAGATATAATAAAAAGCAATTTCAAAGCGATGCACGAAAAAGTAAAAGCTAACATTCGATTTATAAAATTACGCTTTTTAAGATTGGAGCCAAATTAAGTATTGGTAAAATTCTTTTAATTCAGCTCAACTTAATGAATCAAAGTTAAAAAAATTTAATTAACTTTTCCCTTTTTGAACTTTGTTTTTATTTTTTTATTTATTTTTCCGGTAAACTGATTTTCTTCTCACTTTTTTTTTTTACAATAAAATTATTTATTTACATAAATGTGTTGATATAATTTAATAACATTCAACTTAAATGTGGTTCTTCTCGTTTCAGGGATTTTATTATTTGATCTTTCTACAATCTTAAAACCTTTGGTCAACTCTTTACATAAAAATGATTCTTTGATAACAAAAACATACCTACTTATTTAAATTAAAAAAAAGTTATCCTTCATTTATCTAATATTAAAGATATAAAAAATGTGTTTTATTAAATTAAAAAAAAAAATTCATCATATATTGAGTAGTTAGGCTGTTTTTTTTTCTCATGATATACTGATTTTGAACAATAAAAATTAAGCTAAAAAAAAATCAGATCATAGAATAAATATTTACTAACTTGTTTTTCATTAATATGTCTGACATCATTATTTTCAAAAGTTTTTTGAAGAAAAAAATTGAATTAAACATAGTGGGCTTATAGTGTATATATACATATATATAAGCAATGCACTAGTAGTAATAAAAGTCAGAAGCAGCGCTGACTCATTCTAGTTCCAGGCAGTTTGGTCACGCCTATTTTTTTAATGAACCAATAGAACGTACTTGTCCCTCCATATACTTCCCCTTAATAATCGAAAACAACTTGCAACTGGCCTTTTTACCACCATCAGCGCAGGAAGAAGCAAAGAACCCATCGTTATACTTCTTCAGTAATTATTCACTTTGAAAAAACTCTGAGTCTATATCATAAATCACCGAAATAAATATTAGAAATTTTAATCAATGTAATGAAATATTTTTTACATAAACAATTAAAGATTGTTTTTTTCTAGTAAACGGTTTTTCGTTTGAATTTGAAAAGTGTATAAAAAACGCCAAATTAATAAAAATAAATTAATAGGAAAGAAATTTATTTTACTTTAGTTACTTAATTTGACCTCTGCTAGATTCTTACAACTCTGTGAGGGAGGGGGGTAGCAGTTTCAAAACACAGATAAATTTTTTATTCTAAAACTCTGAAGATTTTCTTACTTAATCAGAGACTGAATAGGGTCTATTCAATACGGAACATATACCACAGCTTGTCTTTTTTTAAATTTAATTTATGTGTTACTAATTTCACAAAAAAAATTCGTTTTAATAGCCAATCAAGCGTTTCCTTTTTTTTATATTATTATTATAATTATTATTGTCCCTTCACTAGATTACAGTTCTAGGCATTTTTCTTATTAACAGAAGATAAACAACCCTACTAAATTATTCACCAATATAAGGTTAATCAGTATTTCCTAATTATTATTAACTAGGCTTATAGTATTTTCTTTTCTTTATTAATTATTAAAAGATCGTTTATCTAACAATATAACCGTATTTTCTTTCAATTCACAAAATATCTTCTAAATTATTACTCATTACATTATTTCACTCTATGACGAAAGTTATTTTTTTTTTTTGTTGTTTAACACTACCTATCTTCTTCTTTCTTACGACTGTAAATCATGAAAATGCCAGAGTTACAAGAGATGCCAGTTAAACTCCCTTCTCTGAGAGTAATAATGTGAGAAACAGAATCGGATGTTAACTCTTATTCAATAAATGAATCCAGAAAATGTATATACTTATGAAAATGTTGGTTAAATAAAATATAGTTTAGTGCACATCGAGTAGATTACGAATGCATTAAGATAGCCTAGATAGTACAATTTGTTATTCTATGAGGAAACTACTCAATAGCCAAATTAATGTTTTCCTTCTTTGAGCATTATTCGATAAATAGACAAGATAAAATTAATTTAGTTATCACTAGTTTATCACTCAATCCCACGAAGAATATTAAAAAATTTTCGCACATCTCATAATTAAAACCCTTTACTTTGTGATTTTTTTTTTTTGGTCTTCAGTCATTTGACTAGTTTGATGCAGCTCTCCAAGATTCCCTATCGAATGCCAGTCGTTTCATTTCAGTATACACTTTGTGATTAACTCTTTACAAATTAATTTTGTTAGATTGATCGTCTGAATTCAATAAGTAATAGTACTTATATTTTCGCTTGGAGAATTGCTCTAATTTGAATGGCGCGAGAGGTAAAAACCGATACAATAATTGCTTAAGTATGTATTAAATAAAGATGTATTTTATTAAAGGAAAAAATAGCACTTCTTTGGTTTCTTCAATAATTCATTTTCCTGAAATTATGACAGATTTTAATCTTTATTAAATTTATTTTTTTCCTCAATATTTTAAATGTTTACCGAAAAAAAACAGCTTCTTAAACTGCATTAAGAATTTACAGATCAACTGAATGTATCCACACCCCAACAAAAAAATTCTGGTACTGGTCAAAACAATTCCTTTTGAAATATTAAACCCACTGCCAATTGATTATTAAAATTCTGAGAGAAAACAATTTTGCAACTTATTTTTTTATTTTTTTTTAACCGATGAGGGTAGAAATGCGTTTACGCACGCCCTGCAGGGTTTGTAGGGCTCAAACCCAGGACCGCTAGTCGTCCTGGCCTAGCATAAAGCTAAGTGGGCACTAGGACATGGAGCCTTGGCGACCATAAACAGTGTTGCTCCCACCCCCTACCGACTAAACCTCCCTCACGTTTCCCAGTGGTGACTGGAACCGCCTTTTGGCGCCTCTTCTCAGTCAGCCCTGGAAGTCGTGGCAGCAGATTACACCTAACCTTTTTCCCTCCTGATTGGTTTCCTGCAGAGGAGCCACCCTTCGGGGTCCACCTGGGTTCATTGAGGCTGGTGACTCCCCGCCTGTGGTGAGCCGGCACGTCTCTCCTCCAGGAAGCTACCAGTCCCGCCCTATTAGCCTAATCCTAAAGGGGCTGCAAAAATGCGCGAGTGCCCCTCCACCAACCGCTTGCGATCTCTCAAACCTAAGAGGGCCCGAATGCTTAACAGAAGTACCCCGACCCAGTGCACTCTTGCGTGTGTCCTGGACCAAGACATCCTCAGCAAGCAGGCTGTCTCCCATGCCCTACACGGTCGCTACGTTTCGCCCCGTTTTGCTTGCAGCTTACATTTAAGCAACTAAATACAAAATCTATTCGATACATGCTGATCCAATATTAATTAAAAAGTTCCCATATCTCCCAAGAAATGTTTGGTGAGATGATCTCCCCTATCTGGAGGGTAACTTGAGCTAACATCAGGATGACTGTTTTCACCATCCACACGATAAAGCAATCCTTGATGGCTTCTTCCACATTTTGGATTTCATGTTCGAACATCTGAAGATTTTTTCTTGTTCGGTTTTTGTGTAATGAGTCTGACGGTTCAATAGAATTAATAATTGAAGTCCCTCTCAGGTAAAGCCGTATCTCCTAATACTTTTTAAAATATAAATATCAAGGTTTAAACACACATCGAAGTTTTCTCGGAGTCTCAGAGGCCAACTCTTTCCGCCTGGTCTACACTCCTAGATGAAAATATTGTCCACCATTTGAAATCTGATAATACACGTTATGGATATAACTGATACTCATATATATCCATTCTGAATTTCATTGCTTTAACATTACAAAATAACTTGTGAACAAAAAATTTAAGGATGGATGTATCGTATAAAGATGACAAATGTGATCTTTCACCCTGTTTTTATTTTTTGAAATTATATTTCTTTCAGTGTTCTCACATCTTGTGAATTATTTTATTATAGTCTGTACCAATAAACTATTTTTTTCATCGATAATAACTTTACATTTCAACACATCTTTTAATAAATTTAAATTATTCACAGATTTTGCTAACTCATAGTAAAAAATATTACAAAAAAAAGCAATGTTTAAAACTTGACACTTCAATAAATGAAATTGTAAACTGTAGTCTGCTTATCTAAAATTTAATTTGTTTCGTTTCGTGAAATAGTTAGATTTATTCTGTTATGTTTTAAATAAAGTAAGATTCATGTAATATAAACGCGAGCACGCGCCCGCGCGCGCACACACACACACACACACACACACAGAGTGAGAGTGAATAATATAATAAATAATATTGTATTAAAAACATAATATGAAATTTTACTCTGTTAATATAACAATAAACAATATAAAATTAAAAAAATAATAATAGACTTTTAAATAATCTGTTATGATTTTCTAAACGTAAAACATTTGACGTGCTAAGTAAAGTTAATTTAAATTAATGTTTATTTTATTACTTCTCTGTAATTTTCAATTTTACATTTCTTTTTTTTCATATGAATGGGAAATATTAAAATATTACACAACGCGAAAGAATTCCTCGATATTACGTTGATACTTTTTTTTTTAGAACGACTTTCGTGATAGAGTAGATACATTATATGTTACTTTATGAAGAGTAACCAGTCAGAGTTGATTTCTCTGACAGTTATGATGTTCGTAAAATACTTAATAAAATCAATCAGTCCTTGGAATGCTAAATCCTTGGAATTATATTCTAATTAGTGAAGAAAGAGACAGGAAAGGTATTTTACATCTGTCCTTAGTAAGCGTATTTCTATTGTTCTTGAGCATAGCTAGAAATTAGAATAAGGAATAAATATGTTACAATTTTCAACGTAACTAGAGCCATGTTCATAATTAACATATTAGAACCTTCTATGCAATTATATAAATAATAATAAAAACGACATGTTACATATTTTATAGATATAAACAAGAAAATCAGCCGGATAGAATTCTGAAAATAAAAGAAAGCGTGTTTAAAAAAAAGCTAAATCTTTTAGATTTTTAACCTTTAAAGCGTTTTCTGTTACAATCAGTGTTTGTTCTAGCTATTAATTAATTCTGATTAATTTTGGTTTACTTACTTCACGAAAATTTCATAAAATTTTGAACAGTTCGATTCTTTTTCCGGTTAATAAAACCAAATAATCTCTGACATTGTAGGTGCACCTAATTTATAAAAATAATATATCCACAATCCACAAATTTTATGTATTTCGTTATTTTTTCCTTCAAAACAGAAACACTATTTTTATTTTCTTAGTGAAGAAACGTTTACCAGAAACAGTATTTGAATTTAAAGGTCGATTATTGTTATTCATTTTTGTAGAAAAACTTTTAATTTTTTTCAGGGAACTAATGCAAAAGATCTAAACGGGTTACCATTTTATATTATCGCCTGAAAATTCAGGAATTTTTATTTATATTTTAAGTAAAAAAAAGTAGTGTGACATTGCTTGGCAGATACTCAACACTTAGACTAACTATGCAGTAATCGGACAGAAAATGAATATATCTCCATACAGTTCCAAACAGCACTTTTATTTCAATTATATCAAGGATGAACTGGCTCTACTCGTCCCACTCACTGAGGTCCGATTTAAAACTAGACATAAGGAAAAATTGAACAAGTTTAAATAGAAGGGATGGATGGTGAAGAAGAATGATATTCTCGCAGAAGGATTTCAGTATTAGATAATATAACCCACAAAAAAACTTTGAGGTCTTCTTCAGGTTTTATTCCGCGCTGGGAAATTTGAACATTTTTACAGAAAACTGGAGTTCCACTACTGGAGATTAGGGTAAAGAAATTATAGCTAAATTTTCTTTTATTTTAAACTACAGTTTAAAATAGTATACATTTGAAATTTTAATAGCATAATATGGATATTTGAAAATTGTAACAAGTAGGTTCAATATGAATTTGTGAAAATAAAAAAGCCTCTTCGAACCGAAAACAGTAAAATCATTTTTTATCTCTTGTGGTGTAAAGTTTTTTCATTCAATTTTTCAGATTTTGATAAAATGTTAGAAATGTTTTAAAATCGTATACAATTTAATACCTAGTTTAATTAAGTAACTTAATTTAAATATTAATATGGAATTTTTTTATTATGAATAATAAAACTAGAATTAATAATCATTTCTGTCAATCATTCTACAAATAAATAAAATTAACAATTAAAAGCAAATGTATTTAATATAATTTATGTGAGAGCATTACATGTAATTTAAATATTTATTAATTCATTTATTTAAAATAAAAATAAGATAACAAATAATAATGTAGAATAATTTATTTAAATTATAAACAGAATTAATAATCGAATGTATGAATGAACGCATTAATAAATAACCCATGGGAATGAATTCAGTTAATAAATGTTTCATTTCAGTCAGTGACATAGACCTAACTACAACTATTATAATTCTTTTTCTATTTTTTGATGTCTTTCTTCTTTTGCCTACTATATTCTATTTCTTTTCATTTTGTTTTATGTTTTTTTTTTTCATTTCTCCCTTCTTGAATTGGAATATTCCCTGTCGGAAGGAAGATCGTAAAAATTTACCCATCATAGAAAACCTTTTCCCGCACACCGGATTTTAAAATGGTTTATTAATATCTTAAGATTTTAGTTTAACGGAAAAGAGCTATAACTTTCTCCCCACTACTACGAACGTTCCTTCTGACATCTTATATTGCACTCTTGGTGCTCCGGTTCAGCCCTGCCTTGACAGTTTTAGTAGTACTAATAATAATAGTGCTTCCACTACTACTACTACTACTGTTAGTATTACTATTAACCATGCTACAAGTCAAATCGCATCAGAGAGTAGTCTTCCAGTGCTGGAACTAGTGTCGACGGTTGTGATTATGCATTCGATGAAAGCGCGCTCAGAATATAACATTAAGATTTCTGTTTCGGATTAATTAATAAAATATTTTATTTATTTGAACATTAGTATTATTTCAATCTTTTTTTAATACTGAGGTAACTGAATTAATGTATTCTTTTCATGAAATGCCACGTATAAAATAGTATATTTTCTGCTGTGAAAAAAACAATTTAAGGTAAGTTTATTTAAAACAAATTAATTTTTTTATTTAAATAATTTAAAAAAATTTATTACAATTAAAACCACATTTTGTTATGAACATCGAAGTTTACGTTTTTTAAATTAAACTATTTCTAAACATTAAAACAATTCATAAAAAATTATATTTTAAATACAATCATATTTTCTTAATTTTTCTTGTTCTATTAATTTGGCTAATGATATAACCTGAATCTTCTTCTCAATAATGATATTTACCCTTACCATATAGAACACTGATGAGTTTTACAATGAATTTTGAATGACACCGCTAGTTTTTTCTGCTTTGGAACTGTTTGTGTAGACAAAAGAAAGCCTATTACAAAATAATTATTATAATTAATTATAAACTATTCTATCTTAATTAAAAATTTATTTAAATAAGTTTTGACTTTTATTTTAAGTATAATTGACATTTTTATTTGTTTATTATTATTGTTCTGGAGAGGAGTTTTTTTTATAGATTTAAGGTTTTTCTACTAGTTTATTTAAGTCCCTTGAGAAATTAATACATTAAGAAATGTTTAATCTACACTAAAATTAATCATATTACATAACTATATCTTCTGACGTTATATTTTCCTGTAATTAAATACATATATATATATATATATAACAATTTTTTTGTTTTTACCTCAATTTATTATTAATTTAAGTTTATTATTTTTTTAAGACTTTTAAGACCTATAGGTAACTTTAAATTGTTTTTTACAGTATTCTTTAAACAACCAACAATATTTCACTTAAAAAGATGTTTCATAAAGTTTTAGGAAATCTTTTGAATAATATTTTCATAAAATGACAACTCAGATAATAATAATAATGATAATGATGATGATGATGATAAATACACTCTTATGCATTTATTATCATAAAATTTAATCTAAGTAAAATTTTCAAAAGAAATGTATTTCAATACACTAATAAAATAGGCCTACTTTAGATTAAGCTAAAAATTACACTATTAATTTATCTATTTTAAAATTAGAATTACTTTATCTATAAATTGATTATTTTCAATTTTTTAAACTAGTACAATATTTTATTAAAATCACTACCCTTGTATGCTTATATTTTAGGTTAGCCTAATTTTTAATTACATAACCTAAATTTTTTACATTACGAGTGATTTTTTAAATCGGAAAAACAGAAAAAAGTACAATTTTGAGAAAAACTTACATATCCACGGACTACTATCATTACAATAATTTTATTCACATTGATGAAAATGTAATTTGCTTTTAACTGTATGTCCTCAATGTGCAATTTAATTCAAGTTTTCTATAATATAGTATAAATCATATCAGTATGCCTCTGGTTCTTGAAATATTTATTAGCGAGATAAAATACTATTAACAAAGTACTTCTGATAAAAATTTAAAAAATATTTCACGGGTAAAACTGTTACAAATTTACTGAATAACTAAATAATATTATTTAAAATACTTGTAAGGCTTCCCACCAAAGGATCTTCAGCTAACAATTGAATTAATCTAGTCATTCTATTTTTTCTTTCTTTTTTTAGTTTAGATTATAAAATAAAAAACCTGTGATTTATATGATTCATTTCAAACATAACTGCTTCTAAACTTAACTCAAAAAGATTGGTAGTGTCTGGTTAACTTTAACTTAAAATTGAAGTGAAATAAATAGATTAATTCTACATAATGAAATTTTTAATTTAAAACTACACATTACCATTGAAAACATGAGTAAAAATTTCAAAATGTTTTATAACAGAAAGGGTTAAGTGAAGATTTTTAATTTAATTTATTCATTTTGTATTTAAATGTTTTGCCAGTTTTAAGTATAAAATAAAATACCAACGAGGTGAATTAAAATAAAAACCTTAAAGTAAAGGTAAAATATATATATATATTCAATTGGATAGATACAAAACGTATAAATATTATATATTACATATATGTCGGTAACTTTTACAAACGTTGAAAAAAATACGATCGCTCTCCCCAAGCTTATGTGAAATGTTTATTTGAAATGAGTAATTTATGACATCGTAATGAAGTAGATAGGTTGTGACAGTAAGAATTACTATTGAATTTTAATTAAACATACGGTATGTAAAATTTCAAAATAAAGTAATTTGACTATAGATTTATATTTTATTAAGCTCTGCATTTTCTTCTAAAATCAAATTAATGACTTCAAATGATTTAATATTTTCGTGTTGCTTGTTGAATCCGGTTAGGGAATTCTGTCATTTATAAATTTTATTTAAAAACTTCTTTTCATTATTCTCTTTAATATATAAAAAAGCGTTTTTTTCTCAGTTCTGTTATGAACGTTCTTTTGCCGTAAAATGCTACAGTTCATATAGATAATTTTTTTCAAATTTTACTCTTAATTCCGAAGTTTGTAATTCTTAGACTTCTTTCTAATTGAAAGCTCTTCAGGTTCTGCTATTGATATCTTCATTTTTACTTTATTCATTGTAATTTTAGTACCTATATAATGCCTGCAATTTAAATTAAGCTACTTATTTTAATACTTAATCTTGCTTTGTTTTTACATTTGCTTTACACTTATTTACTTTTATTTTTGTTTTATATTATATATTCTTGGTGTTCTACGGAGGTAACTAACTGCAGATATTCTGATACTAGAACAGGAAACGCGGCTACCTATTAGCAGCAAATAAGCTGCACAAGGTATAGGGAGAATTTCGGATTACACGAATCAATCTACTTTTACTTTTATAAATTTCTTTAGATATTTACTGGAATGAGAAAATAGTAAAACTATTTTTAAAATCCCCCAGCATTTATTTTTTTACATAATTGAATAATTTTTATCTAACCGTTCGTAAATCTATCAAACACCACTTTTCAAATAATAAGTTAAGCTAGATTTTTACTATTTTTTTAATTAATAATTAACTTTTGTGATATTTTGTGGACCGTAATTATTTTCTGTTTTGCCTCATATCTGATTTGACTTAGAATTTCTTCGGACTTTCATATATTTTTGTTTATTTATTTATTTTTTTAATGAAAAGTAATCATCTTTTTTAAACGATTTAATTCTTTTTAACAGTTGTAAAGTTAACACAAATTCAATCTTTTAGTAAGAGTAATTGTATGTTTCAAAACTGTTACTTCTTATAACGATTCATATAAAGTTTTAAAAATTTCAATTCGATAAAATGAAACGGCAGAAGTTTGAAAAATACATAAAATAAAATTTTAGAGAAAAATTTAAATGTTTTTGAAAACATTTAAAACAATGTTTTCTAATATTTTTTTAGTGTTAATATTATTTCTAATAGTAGGTGGTATTATTATTATACATAAACATATATAATTAACATTTTCAAAGTCCGTTCTAACGCACAACTTTTCAAACTAAATTTCATGATTAAACTATTCAAAAGGGTAATAAGTAGCAGAAGCCTGTATACATGTATACATAAAAAAAATGTTTACTATATATTCATTTTAGTACTTTTAAATACTTAAGGATCATCAAAACAGTTAAGTCCTAAAAACAGAAATCTTAGTGTCTTTTTTACCAATTTCGTTATGCATAGCATATTTGGTTAGTTATTCTCCTTATGCTTGTGTTCATTTTTCTTATTCCAGTCCACAAATTTACTTTTTTTGATTTTTTGGTATTGAAATTTGATCAAGAATATTTTAAATAATCCAATTTTTAACTACAAAATAAATTATTTTTAAAGTTAACTGACATATCGTTGTAAATATGCTTTTATCAGATATTTTTTAATCATTAGTTTTGTTAAAATTAATTAAACTTTATAAAATTCCAGATAATGGTAAGTTTAATAACTAAGAGCTGTTAATAAACAAGGCCCAACTGTTAAATTTTTTTAATAATGTAAACAAGAATATTAAGTAGTGAAACTAAGAACGGATTTACGTGATTGTTACTTTATGACTTATAATCTAAAAAAAAAAAAATAGTCATGAAAATTATTATTTATGGAATTATTATAAAAATAATTACGTAAATAATAAAATATGTTTGAGGTTATTTCAGATGCATATTCTTCTCTTTGCATTCTTACAGAAACGAAATGGCTTGTTTATTTGAAATAAATATATATTAATATTATCACACTTACCAGTAAGTCTGATAATATTTAAAAGTCTATCTGAAATATGTTATTGAGTAACATTCATGGGTTTTTTTGTTAACTTATTGAATCTGTAGGTACATCTATGTCTATGTCCGGCCCTGTAATCTATCAATGAATTTTCTAAAGTACGTTTTTTCTTCTCATGTTCTCCAATCGTCCTAGTTTCATTACCATATAAAGCTACGTTCCAAACATACTTTAAAACTGATTTCCTGATCTTTACATAAATGTCTGATGTAAGCAAATTATTTTTTTGACTAAAAACTCTTTTCGCCTGTGCTATTGGGCTTTTTATACCGCTCCTGTTTCGTCCATCTTTAGTAACTTTACTTCCCAAATAACAAAATTTTTCTACCTTCATAATTTTTTTCGTCCGATTTTTATATTCAGTGGTCCATCTCCTTCATTTCTAGTACATTTCAATACTTTCGTTTTGTTCTTGTTTATTTTCATGCGGTAGTTTTTGCGTAGTTCATATATGTCATGCGTTTTTACTCTAGGCTAGAAATACTATATCATCAGCAAATCGTAGCATCTTTATCTTTTAATATGGACCTTTACTACGGATCTAAACTGTTCTTTAACATCATTAACTGCTACTTCTATGTAAGAATTAAAAAGTAACGGGGATAGGGAACATCATTGTCTAACTCTCTTTTTTATTATTGCTTCTTTCTTAAGCTCTTCGATTGTTACTGTTGCAGTTTGGTTCCTGTAAATGTTAGCAATTTTCTTCTATCTCTATACTTGAACCCTAATTTTTTAGGGATTTTTTAAAACAAAATGCTGAACATTTTATTCAAAGGTATGTTATCAAATCCTATACAGAATAGCCTATTCTTAGTCTGTAAATGGCCATTTATGTACATTTGTTTTTCTTTAATTTTTCTTCTACTATTAGTCAGAGCATTACAATTGCTTCCATTATCCCTACATTTTCCTGAAACCAAATTGGTCTTCTCCTAACAATTCTTCCACTCTCCTCTCAACTCTTTTGTACAGAATTCTAGTTAAAATTTTTGATGCATGAGTAGTTAAGCTATTTTTTCTGTATTCTTTACATTTATCTATTCCTGCTTTCTTTGGTATCATGACAATAGCACTCTTTGAAGTCTGATGGAACTTCCATTTTTTCGTAGATATTACCCACCAGTTTGTATAATTTCTATCGCTTCCTCAGGTGCGCTGCGCAGTAATTCTGCAGGTATCCCGTTTATCCCAGAAGCATTTTCCCCATTCAAATCCTTCAATATTCTATTAATTCATATCTCAGTATTGTATCCCCCTTTTCATCCTCTTCAACTTTCTTTTCCTCCTCACACCAATTTCTAATTAATTTCCTCCGTATTACTCTTCAATATATTCCCCACCTACCTATCAACCTTTTCTTTGGTATTATGTATTGGTGTACTATCTTTATTTAACACATTATTAGATTTTAACTTATCTATCACAAAATTTTTAACTTTCTGTATGCTCCGTCTATTTTACTAATGATCATTTCTCTTATCACCTCTGACCACTTTTCATTAATCCATTCTTCTTTCGCTTATTTCTAGTTCCTGTTTAAAGTATTTCTTAATTGTCGATAGGTCATTTTACCTTTGCAATATATCCTCTGATATTCAAGGTTTTTTAATAGTTCTCTTTGTTCCGCCTAAGTTTGCTTCTGCTGTTTTAAGAATTTTCGTTTTAACATTCTCCCATTCTTAGCTTGTCGTTTTCTACCTTATGTTTTTACTCAGACCTCTTGACACGTCCTCCTCAAAATTCTTTTGTACCTCTTATTTCTCAAGCTTCTCTAAATTCCAACCATTTATCCAACATGGATGAATGGGGTCAACATGGGATGAGGCTCCATACATGCATGCATGCATGCTTATTTTATAATTAAAAAAAAATTTACTCCGAAATTCCTCTTCCCCAAAAATAAAAAAAAAGCTATATTTTTATTTATTGCATATTTCTAATCGAATCTTTTTAATGTCTTTGTAGTCATATTTTAGTAGTGCAAGTGACTAAAAAAAACTTTTGGAAGCAATATTGCTCCCTGATCAAAGTTTAAAAATACCGATTTTTAATTTTTTT
>JAAAKQ030220883.1:30237-50973 GCA_010016005.3 Zanna intricata | reverse complement strand
ATGAAACGACTGGCACTGAATAGGGAATCTTGGAGAGCTGCATCAAACCAGTCAAATGACTGAAGACAAAAAAAAAACTCATACAATAATATAGATCTAAACAATTCTTTCTTTATTCCATTCCCTTCTCTGACTTCACTATTTTCTTTAAAAAAAAAAAAATAAAAATAATATAATTAAAATTTAAGACAAATTTACAAGTAAAATTAATTCTTGCACAACTTTATCAGTGAATTTATTATTTTGTTTATATAGAGAAGTCTTAATGGCAGTGATTTTTTTTAGAAATCTCCTTACTGAATCAAACAATACATATGCATTATTCACATGCACAGGACAGTGAATGGGTAATTACAACATAAACTTCACTACAGCTTAATAAAAGACGCTGAAATGTTAGGAATTTGGATATTTGCACAAGAACCTAATAAATGTGCACAAAGATACAAGTAACATAATTACTTTTAAAATGTAAAAAACTTAATAAGAAATTAAAAATAATTATAATATTGCAAAATATTTATATGAATAAAAACAATACCTTGATGAGTATGTTTCTTTTTCAGTTTTTCTAAATATGAAAGCCATAAATCATCAGCAGCAGAGGCAGAATACTTCATAGTAAATGGTCTGGCAATTGTACTACCAGCCACGGAACTTGTTCTGCAAAAGAAGTATTTTTATAAGCAACATTATCTTAAAGAAAAAAAATATTCTAACAACATTTTCAAAACATCAACCAACCAAGTTTAAATTTTTAGAAACATATTTTATTCATGATTTTATACTAAATCAACACAACGTCTGAATATTAGTACATCTAAAATAATCCTACCCTAGTAAAGGACGCGCGCGCGCGTGCGTGTGTGTGTGTGTGTGTGTGCGCGCGCGCGTGTGTGTTCCCCTTAGCTTAGCACCAAAATGTACCTGGTCACTAGTGGGAAATCCTGTTTGTTAATACAAGTCTTGCGGTGGTTAGGTGTATACTTATTTAAATCGCATATATATCGATACATATTGAAAATATACATTAATAATATATTTCTTTATTTATGTAATTGTTTTTTGTTTTTTTATATAAAATTGATTATTTATATTAAGACTCAGGTTTCATTTAATCCATTTTTATTTGCAAAAATAAAAATTTTTCACTTCTTTCATTATCACTTTATAAATTTATACTCTTTATAAATTTTCACTCTTTCTTTTACTCTGTATAAATTTTCACTTTTTCTGTTACTCTTATTAAATGAATTTGTCTAATGCTCTATTGTTAATCAGTCTTGCCCCATCCTTCAAAGACTCAACATGTGTTTATTATAAATATATAGTTAATTAATATAATAATATTATAGATATGAATTACAAGTTTAACGACAATAATAAAAATAATTTATATTATAAACAAAATGAATACTTTCATTCAGTTGAATGAGGCAGTGAATAATAAAATATTTACAATAATTAAACTTAACCAAGACGGCATATTATTCAACATTTTTGCGTCATTAGAATCTATTGATATTTTGTCAGAAGGTTGGTTTCATATTACGATAATTTGTGTAGTAAATTGAATATAAGAAATAAATAATAAATTAATTAATTAATTTTAAGCTTTCAGCTCTTGTAGTGAGTGAATTTTAATATAGATATTATGGATCTTCATGAAAATGTTGAGAATGTGCTATCTTTAAAAGATATTGTTAGAGATGTACCGGGAGTGACTCTTCTGCAAATGGAAGATATCAATCGGTTAAACAGTTTCAGTGGATATATTAATGGCATGTTGCTTTATAGTTTTTTAAGTTTTGCGAGCGCATTAAGTGGAAAAAAGGTGCTTGTGATTTCTTACCAGACACTAATGATAATTTGCTTAGTGATTTGAAGATGTAGTTATTTGTTAGTGATTTTTTGGAAATTGGAAATGGTACAATGATGAACATGACTGTTTTATTTTAAGAAATGAGTCATTACTAAATAAAGTTTGTATTGAAGAAATACTTGGAGAAATAATGAGTAATTAAAGATTATAAAGAGATGGGAGATAAAACAATTTTTTCAGCTTATAACCTGAAAGTAAATGAGCATAATGAGAAAGCTTTGGCAATGATGGATGAATAAAAAAAACTTATTTGGGTATAAATTGTGGTGGCGAGAACGAAAATGACTTTTAACTAAGCATAATCAAGCAGATTTGCCTCCTCATGTTTTGAATTTAAAGAAAAATTCAGTGGTCATGTATTTAAGAAATTTGAGCATAAAATACGGTTTATGCAATGGACAGTTTGTATTCCAAGAATAACTTTGATCGATGAGAGTACACAAGAGTTTTCAATGAAGACTTCAGTCTGTGTGATTAGGCTTTTCTGTGAAGATTAATAAGTCTCAAGGGCAAACTTTTGAATTGGTTGGTACTGATTTGAAAAGAGAAGTTTTTGAGCATGGACAGATGTATGTTGCATTATCAAGAGTAAAGCATGGAGTGGGGTGAAAGTGAAATTTTTTCCAGTGCATATAGACAAACAAGTAAAAAATTTTGTTTATAGAGAAATTTTGAATTGATAAGTGGAATAGTGATTTTTGTTTATCTAAGAGAAAAGTTTAAAAGTACGAACAGATATTTTTTTTTAAGTTATTTTGGTTTTAAAAAGTGCAATGATGTTAACCCACCATAAAACTTATTTCCTAACGAGGAAGGGTGCTTAACTAAACAATGACGAACCATATTTTTGCTTTTCCTTAGTCAATTTTCATTATTCAAAAGAAAAACATTTTTACACAAAAGGTAATCAATTTTAGACATCTAATAATAGCATTCCAAGATGCTGCTTGCCAGGGCAATCCATCCGGAGGACCTAGCACTGGAGATGTGCTGTAGGCATGCCCTGCAGCTAGTTATTTACTAAAATTACCAATAAAAAATTATAAATTTTCCTTAATTAAAACTTTATAAAACCATGATAATAATAGAACTTAGATAATTAACTGCAAAAAATATCGGTTACAACCTACAACACAAAATTAAACAAATATAACAAAAATACAACTTAATATTTTAAAATATAAACAATGATTAATTATTTATTTCATTACCAGTACTTGCCCATCATACTTTATCTCAATTCAGAATTACATTTTACATAATATTAACATGCTATCATACTAATAAACAGTAAAATTTTGACCGTAAATTTTTCACAAAAAGACAGATTTTTTATTACTTAAATCCAACCATTACAAACACCACCACTAGCCACTTAACAAAGATAATTCATAGCAAAACAATGATTTGCTATGGTTTGATTTTTTTACAAACTAACAATTTAACATTTAACACAACATTAAAAAATGTTGGTTTATAGACAACAGACATATTATGATTAGCAGAATTCTAACAATGTCATTTGCATCATTTAGTGCAAATTTTAACCTAAAAATTAAAAATCCTGCTTAGTCTTTAAAATATAATTGGCTATAATTTTATGCTTTTTCTTTGCTACTATACCCTTAAACCCTTAATTTGTAATATTACAATTAATTAATAAAGCTATTACACAATAACACTTCAATTCCAAGACAGACAAGACAAATACATGGAAACAAAGCAATATTCCTCCATATACAAAATTAAATTACTCTCCATTGACTGTTTTCCCTTTTAAATGTAATGTGTTATAATTATAAGAATCAATACATATATATATATATATATATATATATATATATATATTTAAAAACCTAGAATAAATCTAAAATTTAAATTTTATTATTCTTATAATTTAAACACCCCTCTTTTTCAATAATTTAAAAATAAACAAAAACAAACCTTGTCAATTGATCATTATACAAACCCCAAATACCAACTACCACAAATAAAACTAAGCTTCTAAACAAAAGCATCTGGACCTCAATCAATAAAATATAAATTAACTATCTTTTGAATATCAATATCAGCACTGAAACTAACAGCTGACTTTGTTCACAACTAATCTCCATGTTTCATTGCTGATAATAGATTTTCTTTCTACCATTGAAGCTTTTGTTTATTCTTTTCTTTCCAGTTTGTAACACTGTTTATAACACAAAAATGAAAATATTTAATAGATTCTGAAAGATTCTTCAACACTATTTTGTGAATACTGGTGAGTCTTCCAGTACTGTTTCCAAAAACATCTTTGTTTAATCATCAAAAACTACCCCTATAAAAGAAATCACGTCATTTCTCTCATAAATCACTGAACATGTGTATAAGTCTACTTGTGTATTATTTAGAGAGAGAGTATATAATTACACCAATTATCTAGATTACAATATGCAATTACAATCATATCAGTTATACCAAGATATCAATTCTGAAAAACATGTTCCAATAAAGACAAAAAACCCTTTAATTTCATAGCTGGGTCTAAAATGTACACATCCTATGATAAAATTACCTCACAAATAATAAAAATAAATAATCAAGAGGATGGTTTGTACAGAACTGTATACTTACATTATCTATTAATTAGTTATATCAATCCAGCAATAGGAGAGTCTATGAACTGACCTTTTATGATACTTATTCTGTGTTATAACCATCTATATGAAATTAAATAATAAAAATTATAATTCAAACAGAGCCATATTTCACTAAAAAAATTATCTCTGATTTGAAACTAACAAAAGCTGATGCTTATTTAATGAGGAAAAATTAATCCCACTTATCTTCCAAAAAAATAAAATTTAGTTTTCTTATGGTGGTTTCCTAGTTATATAAATCCCTTCCTAGAAAGGGAATGTTTCCTATCAAAAAACTCACTAATTTGATGAATTTATAAGTAGAACCCTTCATCCATCTTCTTTTTCTTATTGGATCGATTTGAGCTCTGCAACATATCCATAATATTCTTCTTCACCACTGAAGAGCATTCCCTTCTCAAATTTTTCAATTTTTTTGTACACTGACAGCTACAAACTGAAGTTCAAATGCCTCTTCATATAAATACTTTGCCATTACGGATCTATAAAAACTGAACTGTCTCCTTAATTATCGTTGCTTATTTTCCTTAATCATTTTAGCTCTTGTCAATGATAAGTACAATTTTTTTCTACTCTTTCTTTCTCTGCTTACAAGAAACTACCATTTTTATTAAATAAAATTTATTTTACCCCAAACATAGTTTTTATAGTGATTTGTTTCAGATATTAAATGGAATAAATATAATACCATTCATCAGATTATAAATAATTTTTTTCCTTTCATACTGGTAGCTAAATCAGCTATTCACAAACTTTTACTGAAAAAAGAATCTCCTTCAAAAATTCTTAAAGTAGAAACTGTTTTTGTAAAAGTACATATTTAAAAGCATATTTCAAAAAAAAAGTAGTATGATAAAAGCAATACATATCCAAACTCATTAATTAAATACTTAACTAGTCCAATTATTAAGTACTATACTCTTAATATGCAGCAAGTGATGAACATCTGAATTCAGGAAAGAGCACAAAAAACTCACCAGAGGAATCAACTGCTTTTTTTTATATAAAGCAAGTAGAATTGGAATGTAAAGCACTAATTCTGTATGTAGCTAAATTGCATAGTATAATTATTATTTTCCACACATAATTATGTGAAAATGTAGCAAGTTAAGAAACAAATTATAAAAAAAAAAAAAAAGAAGGAATTATTACCTAGAAACTGAACTATAGCTACTGGTAGTTTTATAAGACACCCCACTAGACGCACTCCAAACACTGAAAAAAAGTCACACAATGAATACCAAAATATTAATATATTAATGTTTAAAAATACCACACCAAAATAATTTCAAATAATACAAAATTAAATATAACTATATACCTATGCTATTTTATGCTAAAGATAAATACCAATGAGTATAAATAGTATAGAAGAGTATTATAAAAATTATAATATTTTTATTGTTAAGTCCACATGCATCTTTACAAGAAAAATTAAATTATTTTGTATTTAACAAATTACTAATGTTAATGAAGAGTGATGAAGATCTGTTAATATAACTTAGAATATTAGAAATACTTTGTAATTCAAATTCTGGTTAGGTTTGTAATTTACATGTAATGAAACTTGTAAAAGTTTCTTTCTTTTTCCACAAAAGAAGAATTGTTATTTCTAAATCACCATCAACAGAGAACTGTCACACCATAGTTAAATATGCAAATGGTAAAAAAAAAGGAAGCTAAAGAAAGTACATAATATTTTACTAGCGAAGGTGAAAATGAAACAACAATAAGGGGTTATAAAGATAACACCTCAGAAATGGAAAGAAATAAGATAGAACCTCAAATTCTATCACACAGAAAACCTAGTTAAGACAAATTCAAGAAATAAAAAGATATATACAAGAATTTGTCCTGAAAGTAAGCAGATTGATCCTGACAAATTCAGTTTATTGAAGATAAGAGCAAATATATTTAATAATCTCCTAAATGTAATAACCTCGTCATTTAATAATCTCCTAAATTTAATAACTTCATCATTTAATAATCTCAAAATAGGTCCCTTTTGCAGTCACATAGCATTTCCAGCAATGTTTCCATGTTGGTATGTCTTCATGATCTGCTGCAGGATGTTGGGGAGGTTCCTTGTCATGGCATCTTGAACAGCTTCAACAGTCACAAATTGGCGACAGTGCAATGCATTTTCATGTCTCTTCAGCTGGGGGAGACAGGTTGGGGTTGTAGAGCAACTGTGGCAGCGTTGGCACATTCTTGGTGGTCAGAAAGTCCCTTGCTGACAAAAAACAATGTGGCTCAATGCACTGTCATGATGGAGGCTTTATTTAGCTCTCAGAGTTCTTGGGATGGACATAAACAATGCGTTTTTAAAGTTCTGCAAGCACTTGGACATAAGAAGCTGAATTCATTGTTGTACCGATGAGGACATACTCTTTTTGAACAACCCCTTTTGAATCATGGAACAAAATGAGCATTTTTTTTTATCTTTGAATCACTCATCCTAGCCTTCTCTGGGCAAGGCAACTGTGGCATGTGCCATTCAGAATTTTATTCCTTTTATCAAGCGCTGCATAAAGTTTGGCTGGCCCTGCAAGCAGCAACTTTGCATCACAGATTGTTAGAACATGTTGCCAATTGCTCAAAAAATCTATAACATATCTTTACTAATCAGTTAGTTGAGATCAGTCAGAACTTTTGGCATCAACTTTGCACACAATTTTCACATATCCAATTCATTCATCACAATGTTACAAACTTGAATTTTCTGCAAATATAGCTTGTCTGTGATTAATCAAACACTATGTCAATCAGTGTTCAAAAGGTTGTAACATGTTCCACATTTTTGTCTGCTTTAGTCGTGGACAGTCGACCATTACATTTTTGTCCTGCATGTCCTCTCTCCCCTGTTGAAGGCCTTATCCCTAGTAAATTTATTTTCTTTGTAGGCACACATTCCCAAAGACTGTCAGAACATGTTGAAAGTCTCCATCCTGAATTTTTCATGTCGCACACAAAATTTGATAGCGTTCCTCCATTAAACGTATTTTTTCTCATGACACATCACCAGAACTGAAGTTCATTAGATTCAGACCTAGTCTCACATAGTGCTCAGAGCCAATTGCAATTAGTGACCATGTATTGCTAAGACACCCCATTACAAGATTTTCCACCCACCTCACGCCTGCACAAGAGCAAATCCAGTTAATTTTAGGATAAACCCTGATACAAGAACATATTTTTGATAGATAAAAAATAAAGAATATAAACAAAAATTGCAAGTAATCTAGGCATGACTCTCACCTGAATGGATGATAAACAATACTGTAAAACTAGACTAAATTTATAAATTCGTCCAATAGCTTGAAAAAAAAAGATATATACAGTTTCTTAATTTTAGCCATATCATCACTTGTAATGTCATCACTATTGTGTGCTAATTTAAATTTTTGCCAGGACAGCATAGTACAAAATCTTCTGAACATAATGATTCGTTGAAACAGCTGATAAAATTTATACTATATATATTTTTAAGGAATAGATTTACTAATTACATTTCTAACTAAACTCTCCTCAGAAATTTATACTGAGGAGTGACGATATGGTCATCACATTCTTCTGAATATTATTATCAATAATATAACAGGGTTTTATGACAAAGTGAAGCAGGCTATGAGAAATGATTAAAAGTAAATGTATTAACCTGGTGTGCCCAAATCATAAACAACAAACAATGACCCCTTCACAGTTACAATTTTACCTCATTAATCTCAATGGCACTAAAATGTTTTATTAAATTTCACATTAATTGACAATAACTTCAACAGAACTATGTTAAAAGTATTGTTGACAATGGCCAACATCTTTTCATAATGCTCTCAACCATTTCATAGTATTAACAAAGCTGAACTAATAATAACATATGGCTGAACATATTACATATAACATAACATATGGCTGACTGAGCTATTACTAAAATAATTTATGGTATATGTGGTAATTTATCTGCTAGCTCAACGTCTGGGAAATACAGCATAAAATCAAGTAAATTGAGATTGATGAGAAGTGAGACATGGACATGTAAATCTGAAATGATTAAATGATCAGTTAAGATAAAATGTATTAAAAAAAAAGAAAATGGATCAGAGAGTTAGGTTCTAGAGTCCTCTGGAGATAAGATGGCTTGATTCTCTTGAACTGCTGCTATATCTTTTCTAAATTTTCTAAAACAAGACATTTTGGAAAAATTACAGTTTAAATATAATGATACTTCCATTTTTGTTTTTTTAAGAAGGTTAGGAAACTTGATATTACATTATTTTTTATTAATTGAGGGACTGAGAAGGCACAGTTTGGGGAGCAAGAAGGTATGAACCTCTTTTCTTGAACAAATTTTTATTTTTTTCAAAGTAGAAAACATTTTGAGAAAGAAATGCCTGAATACACAATAATTAAATCTTTGTTTATTTATTATGTTTTAATGCTTAATTGAGACAAGCTAGCCTAAATTTTTGTCCTACTATATGATGTTTTCATTTTTCTGAAGGAAAAACGTATTTGAAAAAGAAAAATGTGAATATCACAGTACTTCAATTTTTATGAAAATAAATCAGTGGAAAGCACAGGAGGGTTATATGAGTTTAAAATTTCTGCAACTTTGAGAAGATACATTTCTAAACATGTAGAATCAAATCCTAAAATTTAGCTTATGTAATGAACAGTTTTCTCACAATCCTACTTTATGTTTTACTTACACGAGGGTTAATCAAATATAAATAGGATTTTATTTTTTAAATATATTTATTGGAAAATAAAAGGCAAATATAATTTATTTTTCTACATAGTTAACTACTTTAGAAATATATTTTTCTGAAAGAGAAGGAAGGTTCTTTTATTGCAGCATCATAGAATGAAGCTGACTGTCAGGAGCCATTTATGCATGAATCCCTCTACACTGTCATCCTCAAATCGTTGCCTTCTAGGGCTTCTTTAAGCAGCCCAAACCAATGAAAATCACAGCAAAATGGGTCTGGACTGTAAGGAGGATGATCCAGTCGAGTTCAGTGCACTTCTTCTGGTTTTAAGACCATTATCTCAGTATGGAGTCTAGCATTTTTGTGGAGGATGGAATCTCAAATCAGTTGATCTTGTCTTTTGCAGCAATATGCAGACCTCACCTCATTCAACAGCTCGCAGTAGTAAGCAGCATTGATTGTGCATCCCTCATTTTGGCAGTGAGTCTATGTTTCAATGGCAGGCCAATGCATAAAGTATGTTCAGGTTCAAAAGTATCTCGGGGTATTTCTTGATGAGAAAATGCAATTTAAGAAACACCTTCAATACATCGCAGAGAAAGGCCTGTAGTGCCTTCTTTGGTATTCGACGTGTGGTCAATCTTAATTGGGGTCTTAACTTTAAGACCATACATCCTGTACAAGGGCATCTGGGAAGCAATTACGATATATGTGGTGCTAGTCTGGGTGGATAGGCCAAAATTCAAAAGCTATCAGGATACATTGCTGAGGGCTCAATGCCTAATATTGTTTACGCTAGCAAGTGGATACCACACAATTTTACAGGAGGCAATCTTAGTGATTGTGGACATGAAACCAATATAGATTTGCTTCATCAAAGGCAACAGCATTATGTTGCCAAGATACTAGGCGAGTTAATTTCTGAAAAATTAACACCTTGGCAATGCTTTGTGGCAGGTCAGATGGGATGATGTAGTGGGCGAACATTATATACATCGTCTCTTTTCAGATGCTGTTAGTTTGCAAGGTGCCTCTTGGGCAAACCCGAACAAGTACTATATCTTTCTGTAATGCAATAGTAATGCAAGTAATGCAATATCTTTCTGGGCACAGCGCTTTTAGGGACAGGCTGAAGAAGTTCAGCCTGGTAGATTCAAGAATATGTCTGAAAAGATAAAATTTGGATAACGTTCATCATGTTTTGTATGAATGCTCCAAGAATGAGTTGACGCACATGAAGATTATTTGTCAGCTTCATATTATCAGGTCGGCGTTAGAGCTCCATGTTAATTGCCAAAACTGGGCCAATGGGTCGTAGTGGAGAGATTGGCAAAAGAAAGAATTGCTGATGGGGTCTAGGATGCCGCTTGGGTTTTCCTACTTTCTGTTTTTGTTGTTGCGTTACGTTTTTGTTGGTTGTTTTGTATTCATGGTTTATGTTTG
This sequence comes from Zanna intricata, assembly GCA_010016005.3. Lineage (NCBI taxonomy): Eukaryota > Metazoa > Arthropoda > Insecta > Hemiptera > Fulgoridae > Zanna > Zanna intricata. The sequence goes on along the minus strand of JAAAKQ030220883.1, from coordinate 40,300 downwards.
CTGTTCTCATATTATTTATTATTGCGTGTTGAACTCAACTCTTTACCTTTCGAGTAGGTAGTGGATTTCGGTTCCTTATTTTATTATTGTTTAAGATTTAATTCAGATGTTTTTTCTTTTCTTTTCTTGAGGGTTCTTGAAGATAGTAGTACACTGATTGGAATGTCACACATGGTATTCACATCGGTGCATCCTGACTGAGGCAAGAACAAGGCTGAGAGATGCCTTTTGCCGAGGTTTTGAAAATGACCTCCAGTAAAGCCTATAAGGACTAGTTACGGAGGGGTGGCATGGTGACCAAAATTATCACATAGAAGGTGTCTTCCTCTATGGGGTTAGGATATGCGTCGCTCATGCAAAAAATGAATGGGCAAAATGTTTTGCTGGTTGAAAGAATCTTACCAGCTGACAGCAGAGTCTTGGCTTTCAATGAGGCTGCCTTCCCCTTCCTTCACCACTCCATACTGGGTTGTTTAGACTAGAGTGTATGGTGGACTCGTGTTTTGTCATAGGTGACGATCTGACTCAAAAAATGCATCACTTTCTTTCACAAATCTTGCTGTAAGCCTCTGACAGACCTCCAAATGTTTTAACTTTTGATCTGCGATCAAAAGGCGAGGGATCCATCTGACTCGCCCTTTACAGAGCTGTAAATTGTTGGTGATGATCACTTGACAGCTCCCATAACTTATTCCGACCTATTCTGTAATTTCCATTAATCTCGATTGTCTTCAAGAATGTCTTGAACCACACAAATGTTTTCGTTTGTAATGCTGGTCCAAGAGTGGCAATCATGCTCCTGATTTTCCACTCACTCTCATCCTTCCTTAAATTCTCTATGCCAGGCAAATACACAAGTCCTTGACAATGTTTGAACTACGCAGTCAATCTCCAGAAAATTTCCTTCACAGCCAGAAATTTAAAATTATACGTTATGCAGTGGAGTGGTGCACCTGTTGCTCCAAGATCATGAGCTTCACTGACAAATTAGTTGAGAGTAAGAAATGGCCAGCTCTCCCCACTCCTAATGACCCCACTCAAGCACACTAGAAGTATAGCCCAGACCTCCCAACTGCAGACACTCAGGAACAAAAATACCATTTATATTTGATTTACCCTCATATATTCAGTATATTAATCATATTATAATGGAAGACATGAAAGGAAGTGAATTTGGGGATACAAGAAAGGTTTCAAACTATTTACAGCTTAAGAAAATAGAGTAAGCTCTAAATCAAAGTGTAGGGATTCATAATATTAGTTGGTATGCTTGATATTACCCCAGGCAAACAAAACATACTCGTACAAGAATACAAATAAACAAACAAATTATGTGTTAATATAATAGTATATTATATACATAATATAATATAATAAAGTATATATTACCATATAACATAATAGAAAGCAGCAGCTCTATACAGCAGAAAAATTCTGTAAAAAAAATTGAGGAGAATAGAAGAAGTACTAGCAGAAGAATAATTTGGTTTCAGGAAAAGTATAGGGAGAAAGGAAGTAATTTTAGCACTCAGATTAATAGTAGAAGGAAGATTAAATAAAAACAAACAAACATACATGACATTTATACACTTAGAAAAGGCATTTCATAACATAGACTGGAATAAAATGTTCAGCATTTCAAAAAATTTAGGTTTCAAGTATAGAGATAGACAAACGATTTCTAACATTTACAGAAACCAAACTGCAATACTAATAATCAAAGAACATAAGAAAGGCAACATTTGGAATATGTAAAACAGATTGTTAGGGATGTAGGATGTAGAAGGTATATCAAAATGAAACAACTGACACTAGATAGGGAATCTTTGAGAGCTGCATCAAACCAGTCAAATGAGGTAAGACAAAAAAAAATTATAATATATATACTGTACTATTTACTAGAATATTATATAACATACCTTGTTTTTCATTCTACAGGTATTTTAAAAATCATTACGATAAACACACATACAAATGCAATGCAGATAGAATTCACTCCAACAAACCTTTGAGTGTCATCAAACTTCAAGTAAGATTGTTCATTTATGGCAGAGGATAAATCGAGCAAATAAACAACATTACTAGGATCCAGTAATGCTACTGTTGAGATAGTTTCTTCATTAACACAAAAGAGATAATATGATTCTCTCCAAGGTAGCCAGTTCCAAATATCAAATTTTTGAAAAAGAATTCCATCACTGATCCTATGTACATCTAAGACTAAAGTAAAGGAAATTATTAAATGTATTAAATATTTATTAACATAGTTCTGTAGGTTTAATTCTTGTAGGTTTAATTCTGTAGGTTTAATTCTTGACACACAAAATCCACAAACTATCTCAGTAAAATTTTGCATTTCATATATTGATTTATTCTGGTATTAATTTTTTTCATCATATTCTACAGATCATATTTTCTACCACATCATGTCTTCCTACAAAGGTAATTTATCCCACAATACTTTACATGATGTAGTTTTAATCAAGAGTAAAAATTTTAATTATGCAAAAGCGTAATTACAACAAACTTTTAATAGGATTTAAATGTCTATAATAAGGAGCAGAGTGATTACCCTACAGGATAATAAATATTTAGTAAAAGAAAATATTAAATCTTATTTAAATGTATTATATATTATTTATTAATGTTTGAATTCAATATAATAAAGGACATTTTTTTTTTTTTTTTTTTTTTTTTTTGGAATACGTCTGTGATAATTAGACAAAAAAGATTAATTTATGAATCAATATATATAATAATTTTTTCAAATAAAACAAAATATATGCCATAATATTATGTAAAATAAAATAGTCCTTAGAATGATTGACAGTTTTGTTATGGTAACTTTCTGGGATAAAAGTGGTTCTAGTGTGGTATCCTTTCTGGGACAAAGAAAGTTGTTAATGTTGAAGACTGAGGAAGCTTTGAAAAGCAAGTTTGTAAATTCACTCTTATGAATTATTCAGCATGTGAATCTAGAAACAGCTCACAGTAATTGCATGAAGGCCTTGTAAGATTTATTATGATACTACTATTATTATGTTAAAGTCTCAATGTAATAACTGTTTATAAAAAAAAATTAACAAAGTTTCAAAAATATTAAAAATTTTAGTTAACTATTACTGGTTATTCTAACTTATATTTTTCTCAATTAGTCACATACAAATACAACACTCCTTATTTCAAACCACACTTACAGAATTAACCTTCGAACACTTCACCTGAATTACATTTGGATAACCATGTAAGCATGTGGTGATCAAGAATCCTCTCATACTGGTAGAATCTCCGAGATAATCCGGACCAAATACTACATTTAAACAAGGTTAATTATAAATACTTACCCAATACCTCATCAAAACATAAATACACCAATCAGTATATTTGACATTGTTAACCAATAAAATTTTATTATATTTTACAGCCACATCTAAGTTCAGTGGTACTGTTTGCTAAAACTATTTAAATTTATATTACATATAACCGACAATCAACAAAAAGTACATAATTTTTCAGTAAAAAATATCTTCACAATATTTTTACTTCTTATAAGAATATATTTATAATAGCCAACCAGTATACATCATTATATATGTTATGTATTATCTTACATATGTTTATTTCTGAACAAAGTAAATTCAATAGTTATTCCTTCCTACTCTTCAAAATCTTTATACTAACTTCATATCTTTACAATTACACTAATATCACACAATATAGACACTATATATCACATTAATATAACAATTACACTAATAGATGTTTTTTATGGCCATCTTTATTTAGTTCTCATTAGTATAATACAGTAGATTCATTTATATCTCAATTCACCTTATTTAATACCTGAACCATAACAAATTATGTTTTTACATACATATGCATATCCTACCTATTTCGTGACTGCGTAAAATTATTAAAATACATTATTCAATCTCTCTCCGGCTAACACAGCTGCTTTACAGCAAGAGAAGACAGAGCAGCAAAAATTAAAATTTCAGATATAGAAAAAGATAAAGAAACCAACGATTAGATAGTTACATGACTTGGTGAGATAAAACAAAGCTCAAAATGGAACATTTCATAACAGGAATAGTAAAGAGAATGAAGAAATTAGAGATCACTGATATATGCTTCAAAATTAATTACAGAAAACAGGGAAAAAGAATGAAGCATTTATAAATGCACTCATTCATTTCTCTATAATCGTATTGATAATGGAAAATAATAAATTCAAACCAGGTGAACCACATTTTTGTTTTACTATATTTATATCAGTTTAACTCTACCTACTTTTACAGTTTAAATAATATAATCAAATACATCAACTATAACTGTAACTAACTAAATGTAGATTATACTGTTTTATATTACTCTATAATCACTTGTATAAACAATAAGATTAGAAAACAAGTGGGAAAATACAGATTTTGATGCATTTGTTTACTATGTGACATTTCTAAGCTCTGGAACTTAATTTCAAAATGATTCTGTAATTTCTTGTTCACATACATTAAATTATAAACTTATCTTTAAACTCATCAAATTTCACATTTATTTGGAAACTATTTTAGCAATAAGAAGCTGTTATAAAAAAATGTTCACCTAAGTTATTGAATTATAATATAACAATACAGTTTTATTTCAGAAATTATTGTAAATGTTTATAAGACTAGAATCAAATGCAACATATATTTACAAAGTCGCTAAAATACTAAAATATTGATATAACTTTAAACATTTTCATTAAATCTACCATCATCAAAAATATAATTTCAAATCACAATCTACATTCACAAAACAAGAGATGGGAAAGGGGATTAAAAATAACGAAAAGATGTGGTTAGTCAGGCAAGACAATCTATTCATTAGGATCACAAAAAACTAAAAGTAGAAAAATAATAAAATTAAAATAAAAAAGATTATGAACTGTGCACAAACAATTTATTAAAATTTACTATCTAATCCAAAATTATTGGAGTAACATCCTCCATCCTTTGCTACTCCCAAATCCCCAATTGATAATTTAGTGTAACATTTGTAACGCATTAATGGCTTTGTTATAGTTACAAACAATTTTTAAGTAAACAAACAGGTACTATTACAATAAAAGTAGACACTACGTAAGGAAATAATTAGGAAGTCTTTTTTAGTAAAAGTAGTAGCTGAAAAAGATATAACAGTCCTGCAGAATAAGATGGTTGGGAAAAGTTACAAAGAAGTAAAAGATAAATTTTATAAGTAAAACTACTTACTATACTAAAACAAATGTCTCAAAGTTATTCTTTAAAAGTTACAAATTCTCTGCAATTTGATCTTTCTTATATTTGCAAATTATAAAAAATAAACTGAATTATATTATTTTAAAATTTTGTATCCCCACTTCAGAAAAATTTTCTTTATTTCATTTATTTTGAAAACTAAAAATCTAATAAAAAAAAACCCATAAACAAAACTTTTAGAAAACTTATCTCTATAATTTGTTTTTTCTTTTTTCAATGTTCAGAACTGAGTAACGGATAACGTGCATAAAATTAATAATATTTTTTAAACACATTTTTACATGTAATTAGATATGATGAGTTTATTAAAAAAATTATCATTTTTTTTTAGTTGCAAATAAGTTTGCAAATTTACTCCTATCTGAATTTCCTAAGATAAAAAATATCATGGGGAAAAATGTAACCTAGGTTAAAAATTTTTACAACATAATATGTAATCTTATTTTTCATAAAACATCGATGTCAGACAATGTTCATCAGTTAATGTTAATTGAGCAGTTTCCCTTTGGTCTGAGAAGATGGTGAATAATGTAAAAGTCAGATCTCCTCTTACCTAACACTGATATTTGTTGCTCAGATAAGACAAAACTATGTTGTACACAACAGCATGTAATAACAATGAATTGTTTTTCACTGAATAAGAAATTAAAGGTAGGTTTAAATACAGCATAAATACAACCTCAATAGAGGTCATATCAAGTATGATAAGAGCTCTATCATGTTCTCATACAGTTTACTACATGAAGAATGTTTTGGCATAGACTTAAAAGCAAGGGAATCAGATATAAAGACATGATCTTTTTGTTTATTAAAGATAAACATGAACAATACTATTCTAAACAATACTATTTTTGGTATAAATATTGTAACTGATCAGGAAAATAGATTGTTCTGGAATATAAAATTAGAAAAAATGGTATTATAACCACCAAACTGTTGGATTGATTGGGAATCATTAGCTGAATATCATTCAGAGAATACGTCTTAAAAAAAATATTATTGGAAAATTACTTACGAAAAACCTACATATGAAATATGATGAAATTAGATAAACCGTTTCTGAAAAAGATATGATTTAAATGCAATATATTTTTTTGAAGGTTAACAAAACTAATTTTTTGTAAATTCTCGAAATACACATTGAATTATATCAGTACAATAAAACAAAATTTTATACTTATTAAAAAAGATGTTTTTGAATTTTTTAATAATTAATGGTTCAAATTCAGTTGAATCATATTTCTTTTTCCTGTGTTTGATGTGAAGAGGTGTTTTTGTTTTGCGTTATTAAGTAAATCATCAAAAAATTGTTTGATACTTAGATTACCAGGTCCAGTGTATATTTGATTTTTATAGAACTTAAATTTATATTAGATGTTTTTTTTTTGGAAAACATCAAATAAAATATCTGCTGTAAAAAAAAAATCACAGAAAATCAACCAACAGTAGTAAACTCAATCACTAAAGTTTTAATGGCAATAGGAACATTCTGTAAAGCAGTCAAGTTTTCAAATACAGAAGCCAAAACTTTTGAAATAGAAGATATCTTCTTCCTCCTAAGTTGAAAGTATTATCCAATTAAATTCAAAAAGTATCTGTAGGTAAAAGTATCAAAACACTGGAAATTCCACTAAGTGTAGTAAAAAAATTTTTTTCAGTTTGTTTATTTTTCCATTATGATTTATTACCTCTTCAGAACTTATATCTAAAAATGAACTTAATAGTTATTTAAACTTTCTCAGATTAAGGGAACTGACCTTGTTAGAATCATTCAAGCAAATTTCTTGTTAGAAATTTGTCTTGTGAACTGAATCTAAAAAACTTCACAGCTTCATTTATCATTAAATTACACCTCATTAGATTACATCTACAGTTGTACTTGAGACCTGTCCTATCCAGGTGATCACCAGACAACCAATCATGAAAGGATATTAAGGAATATTCCACTGGCTGAACCAAGCAACACCAGAGTTCAGAGAAGACAGCATTCAGATAAAGCGGGCTGCCACTAAGAATATAACATGTGACTGGAAACATTGGAATGCCCTAACACTACACACACGAACAAGAAAAACACAAAGTCCAAAGTCAAAGCAAATCACTTACATTTCCAAACACAATGTAAACTTGCTTATGCCAACTGATAATGGTAAACTAGTCTAATAGAATAACACAAAATTCTCATCATGAGTCTATAGAAAAATAAGAAACTGACTAGAATGCTATGAAACCTCTAGTATATAGGTTCTACAAAGGTATACCTGGGAAGAGAGTAATGAAAATGTCCCACAGTTTGGAACAGGCTTTTTAGTCTGCCTTGAAATAAACTCTATACAAGAATTCAAGATACAATCCCCAAAAATCTTAAAACTCACCCTAAAAGCATCTAATACAATCTATACCATAATAAACACCAATGCACCCACTAATAATAAAAATAACTCTCCAAAAAACCAAAAAGAAACAGAAACATTCGGAGATTTACTCGACCTGCACATAAATATCATCCCAAAAACCATGTTAAACAATTAATCGGAGATTAACTGTTTAACCTAGGCAGAGAATAAAGATACCCCAAAATATTCGGAAAATTACCCACCCAAAAGAAAACAAACAAAAATGATCAGACACTTGTTGATGTCTGCAGAACTACAATCTAATCTCAAAATCCACATATTTTAAAAGGAAAACTCAAAACGTGAAATACTCTAACTACTCTAAACTAGGAATCTAGACTCTCAACTAGAACTAGAGGAAACTAGGATTTTTTGGATAGATCATAAGGATGCAAAATTCAAGACTCCTGAAACACCTAGTGCAGTATAATCTCGACTCGAAAAACACTAAGACAGAATGCAGATGGATCAGATAAATAAAAGAGGATCTGAAGAAAATTGGCCTAACACCAGATGTACCACAGATAAGATAAAATTAAACAAGAAAATGAAGATCAACAACACTATCTTCACACTACCAAGAAACTCACAACAGGAAAATTTTCAACACTCAATAGGGCACAGAGATTGGAATGTATGAAAAGGTACTGGAAGGATCACAAGGTTCAAACATCTCCATCGAAGAGAGTTTGATAGTGGACTGACTAAAATAATCCTATGCGGTTATAAAAGATAATAATAATATAAATTATTACTGTTAAGTATATTTTTATCTAGATACAGAGCAATATCTTAAATAAAATTTAATCCATGATGATTATATATATAATTACTTATATAATAATTATTATTAATATAATAATAAGCCAATGTAGAAATAGTATTCTAGGAAATAATGTACAATTTTAAGTTTTGTAAGTGTAATCTTCATGCACATTAGAAGAGGAGTTTAAGATCCATGAAAGTGGCCGTCAGAAGAAAATGAGAGATATATGCATACGATTGAAAGAAGACATATACTACACCTAAATAATATGAAACAAATAAATAAATTAAACATATGTTTAATTTATATCATATACATATGATAATAAAGGTTTATACATCAACACATACTCAGAGGAATCAAAATGGAAAACTCTGCATCAGCCAACTAGGATTACAAAACTTACGATTTACTGTACTTAATCATTAGATAAATATAACACTAAAAATTTTATTTTTTTAATTTTCCACAAAGGATACACATTGCTCCTTCAACAGTCATTGAATAAACATGATCGTTATTTGCAACACACGAAGTAATAATGCTTTCAAGTCTTATACATGACACCACATTTGGCTGCTTAGAAGCCAACCATTCAACTACCAAAAGCCACTGGTTATTTAAGCAAAGAACTAAGGTACTTTGCATTAAAGTAACTGGTAGAACAGTTATAGCAAAATCGGAAAAATCTGCAAAAAAAATGTTATTTCAATATAATACACATATATCACATATATACACCAACAATACAAATACATATTGAATGTAAGATGTATATATATGTATACAATATATACGATACAATATATATATATATATATATATATTGTTACCACATGCCTTTGTAAATCAGCGAATACGCAAGGATAAGAAAATGTCAGAGGGAGTGCAGTATACGTACGCACATACACAGGTGGCACTCCCAGCACTAGCTAGCTACTCACGCATATCGCCTACCATAGAGGCACTGCCCCATCTCTGCAGGGTGGAATAAATGAAGGCTTCTTGGCTTGAATCGCTGACCACTGCCTGAAGAAGACCTGGAAGAAGAAGAATAAGAAGACAGAAGAAGACCAACGGAGTTCCCTAGCCAGTTCAACATGGGACCACCCCACCGGAGCAGCAGGCCTGGCCGGTCCGCCGAGGGAGCTGCTGGTTGCTGATGCTATCTAGCCGGCAGACACAGCTGCGAGAGAGCCGGCCCAGCATGGATTGCTCGGGGAGAACCGCCTCGGCCGCACCGGCAAATTATGACCGACGCCAATCCAACACTGCAAGGCTCTGGGGGTCTTCACTACCACGCTGTAGAGAACCCAACTGCCACTGAGGGGAGGCCCAGTCAGATAACAGCAACTCCCCGACTTGCAGACTGCAGCCAAGTCGACTTTGCCTGAGACCATCTTCAGAACAAACAGCTCTTCTCAGAGCTAACACAAATATACCCTTTTCAGGGCCACCACTCAAAAAAACCTCAAACAGCCCCTTTCTCAGGGCTACCACACAGTTTTAAGGTTCCACGTGCCACCGAAGCCATTCGGCGACAAAATATATATATATACATTCACATACACAAGAATTATAATTAATAAACTCAGCTATTTGAAAAGGTAAAGTTCATATTC
>JAAAKQ030220883.1:0-21810 GCA_010016005.3 Zanna intricata | reverse complement strand
AACTCAAAATATGTTTTTTTAATTTATAAAACTAAAACTTATAAAATGTTTCAAAACAAAAACTTTTTTTGTGAAATATTATGTCGACTTATGTCCTGTCATTGTAAATTTACCTATTTACTTATTAAGTAAAGTGCTCTCCAAAAACTTTAAAGAACATGTTAAGTTTTATAATAAATATATTTTAAAGAATGGATTCGAATTAATAGATATAATTAATAAAAGTGATAAAAATTACAACTATTAACTTTGGATATAAAAGATATGTATACTAATGTAGATACCGAAAAAACCATATAGCTAATTAAAAATATATTAACAAATTTAAGAATAAATAATAATATAATACACGAAACAATAAAATTATTACATTTATGCATCAAATATAATTATTTTGAATTCAATAGTAAGTACTTAAGAAGCGTAAATCTTATGAAGCAGTAGTAAATCGACTATGAACACACGTTAAACGTCCCTGAGAATGTAGCAATCGATAATTGTTAAACTAATGCGGCGATAACAAACTATTGTTCAATCTTTATTCTAGTTATTCATTTAAGATTATTATTTTCTTTTATAGAACGAGTGTGTAGATTTTTAACAAATAATTTTCTTTTAAATTAAATTTTGCAAAAAAGGAATACAAGCACTAATAAAGCAGGAGATAAGGGCGGCGTTAGAAAACAATAATAGCCTAAAACTGTTCTAAAAAACTGAATACTAAAAATATATTTCAATAAGTCGAGATTTAAAGAATTGAAAATATTTTAATAAAAGAAAATGAATAAAGAGATAAAAAATTATTTTTAACTCGACTTCAATGAAAAAAGTTCTTAATTCACTATGTATATATTTTATGTTGTTTACGTATGTTCAAGCCCAGATTTCACGTTCAGGTAGTAACTCTGACGATCTTTTTTTTTCTTCTTAACATAAGAGGGAGATTTCTTTAATAAAAAGTTACATCATTTATACAAATAATTACAAGATTTTTTTCATTTTAATTCCATTATTATATATTCTTGGACTGTTAGAGCTTTTAATAAGTATGTTTTTCCGATATTAGGTAGTAATTTTTATGCAGAAATCTAAGAAAATTAGTTGGAAAATATCTACTACTAAAAATTGTGAATAACATATATAAAGTAATAACATATGGATTACAGACCTTCTTCATTCTTTCGCTTAAGAAAGCTCTAGAAGCCACTCATTAAGTAGTATCCTTAAATTTTTTTTCTGCATTTCCCTTTTACATCCTTGTACGAGTAAAGGACGTATGGTAATTGCGAAAAATTTCGGTTTTCAGATTTCAACGGAAATATTCATTCTGATCACCCCAAAATCTATTTTGACTAGTTTCAAGGTGATGTCTCGCTTAACTCAAAAACGATAGCCATAGAATGTTAAAATTTTGGATTTAGTACTGTTGTAACATGTAATTGTGCACCTCCCCTTTAGATTACAATCGACTGGACCAAAAGTGTCCAAAAGCCCAAAATCCAAAAAAATTTGAATTTCGGACTTTTTCTTAACTGTAGTAATAAGCACTCATTGACCGCTTTTCAAGGATGTATATCATAAGTGGTACTTATTTTCATTGGTTCCAGAGTTGTAGACAAATAAAATTTTAATTAATGAAATGTTTGGAACTTATAAGAGGAAGGCACTTCGGTTTGAATCCAACTTCATTACCTTTTTTTAAATTTTAATTTAAATTAATTTATAATAATTATTAACCTCTGATTGAAAAAAAAAATATGAAAAAAATCAGAAGCTATTAGTAAAATAAATTTTATGTACTTTTTATTTGAATTTAACAATTTTTACAGAGATTAATAATTATTAATAAATCAATATATTTAATATAAAAAAAAAGAATGAATATGAAGTCGGATCCAAACCGATGCGTGCATGGATAGGGGTCCGAAACGTTCTCATCCCATAACTACTCAAACGACGCGAAACAAAATTAATATACAAATAAAATGCCGATACAGACACCACAAAAAAATGTGATACAATGTGATGCTACCACAATGCCAATTATACATCTGTCCACTTTATCACAGAATTGGAGGGTTGTATCTCACTTTCAAATGAAATAAGTTTAAATGAAGTGCAACAAAAAAGAAATGTGTGTATGTATTTTAATAGGCGTTCAAGGAAGTCATGTGTGTCCACTTCAGATATTTTACTTTTATCAAAACACAAGTTTCTTGTGCACCTATATTTTTTTAAAAACATTTTTTTCATATAGGAATTATTTTTCGCAGGCCTATTTAAGTTTTAGTTGAAAATAAAACTAAAAAATATTAATAAAATTAATTTACACAGAACTGACCTGAAAAATAATTATAAACAAAAAATAACACTGACGTACTAACACTGACTGGGGGGAGTAACTTAAAGTACATTTATAATATTTCTACGTGTTTGCAAGTTCTTATGAAATACAATTCAAAATCTAAGACTCACAAAAAAATATTTATACACATAGACTATAAAATACACATTTATCTTTGAATATATATATAACTAGCTACCACTTGCTGCTTCGCCCGCGCTGTATTGTTATTTGCGTTTCCTGACGCGAACGATTTTTTTTTAATTTTGTTTTTTTTTTAGTCAAGTAACTGGAGGTAGGTGCAGTCAGTTGCATCGCACATACATCAGTGGCTGTGTTGGTTGAGTCGCCGCGCCATAAAGCATTGCATCCCTTAATAAAACCGGAATTAAAAAAACCCGAAAATGGTTTTTAGGTATTTATTTGATGAGTATTTGCAGGCCCAAAAACTACTGAATAGCTCGTTTAATACAGTCGGGAATGGTAAAATCTGCCATCATTGCTCAAGGTTAATTTTACCTTTTTCGCTTCCTTTCAAGGTAGAATTTCAAAGATCTAAAAATCTGTTTAATCACATAAAGGAAGATTACACTCGCCAAAAATCAGGCTGATATCCTCATTTTCTACTGATAAAATTCAGAAGATAGTAAATTCCATCGTTATCGTACTTTATTTTACCCCTTTAAATTCGGAATTTAAAAAAATTCTTTCTTAGTGTGCATTTACACCGTAAGAAAAACCGGTACAAATTTTCATCGATTTATCTTCAGTAATTTTTAAATGGAGTTGATTAAGAATCACATACGATATGTTGTCTTCAATTTCAATACGAACTCAACCGAAAAATATCTTGGGAACGGCTCGCCAACTACCGGCCCGAATGAGAAAAGCAGCGCCGTAACGGATTAATTATTATTATTTACACGATTTAATAAATAAATTTTCATCTTAATATGAACATTCCTTATTACATCATGAAGCAACTGTTAAAATACTGTAACAATTAGTTGAGCGGTTTTTGTGATTTTTACTAATACACAAACAAATGTTTCTCTTTATATAAAAGACAGAAGAGATATATAACAAAAGATTGGTGTATGATAGCATTTTCCTGTGCAAAACCAAGAATCTGTTTCATTGCAATGACTGAAATTTAAATTCAGGTAAACATAAAAAGGGAATTGTAACTTGAAAATAAAAAAAAAACTTGAAACATTAAAAACATATTCCAGCAATCTTTTTAAATGTCATTTAGCTTAAAAAAAGTCAATCTAACTACACATACCAGCTGATATAACCTAAATATAGGTTATATCAGTTGTTGAATGTGACAAATAGTTAATTAGAACTTACATCTCAAAATATTTTCAAAATTATAAGATGGAATTAGTTGAATGTTTTCATTTTTCAAGGAAATAAATTTAGGTACATAATGATACCAGACGAATGGTTACCTCAAGTTGTTAGAGTTACTGATGCTACAGTGCTAATTTTAGTTTTTACAATATTTATTATATTTTATTATTTTTGTAGAAATAGTAATGAAAGTTTACTTTCAACGATAAAAAATTGGCCATCTGAAGCAAAGAAAAGACTTATATTAGTGTGCAAGTATTATTTAGCATCTCTACTGTTATTATTATTGTGTGCACTCTGTGGGTCTAATTCCCCTAGTTTTCAACAACTAATAAAAGACCATTATTATATTGCTACTATTGGAACATCCATAGGACTCTTTCTTTCACTAATATTTATACATAGTTTTTCTTATACAGAAAAATATAAAGCTAAACTTTTTTTTTTTTTAATGCACACTATTTTATTATCAACAACATTATTAACATTGAGTCGAGAAATATGTTTAAAAGCTGGATTCTATACACTTCAGTTAATAGCGGTTTTGATAATTATAGCACTAACGGCACAAATGAACTTTCATGAAAAATTAGTGGAGCCATTATCAAAGATGAATGCAATTGTAACAGCTGCCTCTATATGTGTTACAATCATCGGAACACCAAAAAATAGTTTAGAAATATTGTTATTGTGCTTGAATATACATCTTGGATTTATACTTTTTGCCTGGATGTTTGTGTTAAATACACAGATGTTTATAAAAGACTGTTCTATGGAACAAGAAACATTTGATCCAGTTTATTTGGCTGCAGTGATGGAAATTAGTACATTAAATTTATTTTTACGAGTAGCAACTCTAGCAACACTAAAAGCAACCCTAAAAAAATTACTAACTTTATGTGAAAATTAAAAACATTATTTAAAGAAAATAGTGATATTTATTTCTTTAACTCAAATTCTATTTTCCTCACAAAAAATGTACTTTAAACAACACTTTATTCAATAACAATTACATATTTTTCAGTTTAAAAGAATTGTTCAAAATCTTTTTCATAAGTTAATTTATGTTAACTTCTTCTAAATCTATTACACTAATTAGTAAATAAATTTAATCTTTAATGCTTGTAAATAAATTTATTTTCACCTTTTCAGCATTTTATCCTCCTGGTTGGCCTTTAAATTTCAACTTAGGCTGTTGTACACTGTTTACTAATTAACATTCTAAGCATAATTCAAATGAAAATAAATTTTAAAAAAACAGTCCATTATTTTTCAAAAATTCCTCTCAAGACTATTAAAAAAATTTTGAGGAATGGATTACATAAAAATTAAGTATATATTCTCATATACCCTCTTAGAACTTCAAAATCTTGGGAACTGGATGGTCAGTTTATGTAGTTGTCAGGATGTTGACTTTTAAATTAAACATGGTTCAAAACATAAATGGAATGTAATATCAAAACAAACTAGTATTGCTAAACTAATTTTTTTACAAGTCGCATAAAATAAATTTAAGGTAAAGAAAATTGTTTGCATTTTAATTTCAGTCTTTCAAGAATCTGCAACATTAAAATTAAATTTTAGTACCAAAAACTTATTAATAAAACAATTTTTTAAAGTAGTGATGTATTTCTTAACAACATAATAAAAAAAATCAAGCCTGTTAGAAAACTTGCTAAACAAGATTTAATTTTGATCAAATTAAAATGTTGCATCCATTAGTTTCTACTTAACAATTTTTTATAAATTGACATTTGTTATGTAGATTTGTTGTACCTGTTAAAATTTTCCCAAAATTACAGAGGTACATGGATAGCCTTCATTAATTTATTATTATTCAAATTTATTATCTAACATTTTTGTAAATTAGATGTGCCCTTAATTACTCATATACAATATTTAGTAATTTTTCATTTAGTGGTAGCGTCTTGGCCTTTCATCTGGAGGTCCCGGGTTCGAATCCCGATCAGGCATGACATTTTTCACACACGCTACAATTCGTTCATCTTATCCTCTGAAGATATAACCGGTGGTTCCGGAGGTTAAAAAAAAAAATTTTTGCAGCTGTTTCACCATGTCAGGTTTCGTGTATGGAAGTTACTGCATATAGCTTTACTTTCCTATTGTCCTCACCTATGAAACAAATCTGAAGTAAGTTAGCGTCTTCTTCTGATGATAGAAGCAAATTTCCTGCCTTATGAAAGGAAGGAAACTTATTACACCTGACCCTGTAATTTGAATGTTGGCATAAAACAATCTTCTGTGATGTGTTTATTTAAAAAAGGACAACATTTGAAAGCAACTACTGTACTTTTACATTACTCCATAAAATGGGAATTTTCAGTGTGATCACCTGATATGAAACTCTTCAAGGGCTCTGGTATGGATTGAAATGAAGGGAGCAGGACTTTACCAGAACTGCAACACATACTGGAAGATTCCTCTTTCCACTGGAGCACTTTCCACTACATGCAGATGTTTATCATACTTCCTAAAACAACAGTTTTGTCTTGCTTATAATTTTTTTCAGGATTATATTTTGATCTTAAATTTTGTTTAGACTTCCATGGAAGTGACCACCTAGTCAATCTTTTTTCATCAATTGGATTGTATCTGGCAACAGAATCCTTACAAACTTGAGAATTTTTTTCAATGTACCTGTAAGATGGCACTCTACGTTCCTCAGGATCCTCTTGAGCAAAAAAACAAAAGATTTAAAAATAACATGATCATCAACAAATGAAGAAAACAAAGAGTTAAAGGACCAAAAGAAAGAACAAAAAATTTAAATCCCAATTGTCTTAAATAGAAAAAAAAATGATTTTCTTTAAATGATTCCCTACATAAACAGAAAACGTTTACTTGGGCACATCAGTCCTATTGGACTGAAATGGAGAAAGGATGCACAACACTGACCTCTATTTAGATACTCATATGACAATATTTTTTCTTGAGCATACTAGGCTGTTGTAGTACAAGGTTTTTTATAAAAGTTATTATAACTCCCCAGATATATTGAAATAAATTTATAAATAAATAAATTTATTAATAAGTAACAAAATAAATTTATAACTAATTAAAGTGACAAATATTGTTAAATTGTTATGTTAGTAATATTTAATAATGGTATCTTGTAAATAATATTTCATTTCTATATTTAATAATAATATTTTGTTAATATTATTTAATTTGTATGTTAATAGTATTTAAATAAATCAGTCTTTATTATGTGTGGTCGGATTTCGAACTTGCTAGAAGCTTATAGAGAGTATACTAGATTTTACTAGAAACAGTAAAGTTGTATTTTTGTTTGAATTATTATTTTTACTGAAGTATGAATTTTATTTGGCAATTGACATTGATAAAGTTTAGTTTTGTAATTAAAGTAATTATTTATATTGTTTAGAGTTAACTGTATTTATAAATAATGAAGATATTTGTAATAGAAGCAAATAGAATTTTCTAATTATTTCTAGACGGCAGCTAACTGTATATAAGAGTGTCGTGGATTGGATTCATTTGTGTGACGTAGTTCCATGTGGTAACATTGCACGAAAGTATAAATTGTTTCATATAGATTTTGTTAAGCGTTGTTTGTTTGTTTCGTAAAATAAATTATTGTGAGAAGGCTTGATATCGTGCTGGTTATTTATACGAATCATGTTCTCACTATAACTGGCGACCGTGATTGTATTGTTAAATAATTGCGGGGGTCAATGTCGTGTTACATACAAATCATTCGCCCACGTCAAGGTTGCTAATTATTTTATCAGGCAGAACTTTTTTTTTTTAATAAAAGGGCTAATGACCGTAGCAGTCAATGCCTGTAACCCCCTAAAGAAAAACAAATAATTATGATATTAGTAATAATACTAAAGTAATCAAAACATATTAGTAATGAACGAGTAGTACTGTTAATAGCACACACCGATACGATACGAGCAGGGCCGACCAAAATTTAATAGCAGCAAAACCACTTAAATTAGAGCGCAAAAAAAACTCAACCCATAAAAATATATTTCGATTACTTGAATTTAAAAGATAATATTATTTACTTATTATTGTACTAGTTTGTTTGTTGTTTTAAAAAAAAATATTTAAATTATCGATGAAAACAGTAGGTACTGGTTTTAGTTGCAAGTTTGTTGTTGTTAACCAATTAAAAATGTAAATTTTGTTTTTCAATAAAATAATTTTCCGTAAATGTGTATTAGTATTATTGTCCTAACTCAATATAGATAATTTTTCTGATTAACATGGTTCTTTTACAATTCTGTTTATTTTGAAAAAAGTTTAATACTAATATAATTTGTTTTTACTCGATCTATATATTTTTATGTTCAGATTAGAATAATGATTTATTTTTTCTGTTCGTCATCATTTCCTTTGACTTTACAATAAAATCTTTAATTATTCGTTTTTTTTTTAATAGTTTTTCTAGCAAAACCCCCCGGCAACTGTCATATCCCTGAAAAAATTATTTGCAATAAAGAACCATGCAATGCAATTAAAAAATAATAAGTTGAAAAATAGAAGTTGTTAAGTAAACAATCCCAAGAAACTTGTCATCTCGTACTTGGTTATTTTTTTAAATTTCTTTTTAATTATAAAAAATTCGATCAGTATGAATTAAGAATGGAAGAACCAAAATGTACTTTCACAAACCAAACTGTCCATTCTGATTCTTTCACTGATACGTTAGTTTACAATTTTGGTAATTTAAACCTTTTTGTGTTCGATCAGGTAAATAAGTTTTATTTAAACACTTTTTTAGCGGCTCAACGTTTCAAGTTATTTGAAAAGTTAATTTGTAGTAATTATTCTCAATTTTTAACTTTTCCTCAACTCACATTAAAAGCTGACGTCTTCAGACGTCAAGCAGTGTAGTGTTCAAGTCCTTTGTGGGAGAAAACGTGCGTTTTGCGCAGGTCAGAAGACGTCAACTTAATGTTAGTTGAGAGAACACATCATGTTTTCTCCCACCTGTCAGACTAATTTTGATCAAATAAATTAGGCTCGTAACAAAAAATGTAAAAGACCGCATCGGCGCCGGGGGTTGCCCAGGCCCGAATGTTCTAAATAGACTGCTAATGCATACCTACCAGGCTGATTTAGTAGTTAATGCAATATCGCAA
Source organism: Zanna intricata (assembly GCA_010016005.3). Classification (NCBI taxonomy): domain Eukaryota; kingdom Metazoa; phylum Arthropoda; class Insecta; order Hemiptera; family Fulgoridae; genus Zanna; species Zanna intricata. The sequence continues at coordinate 12,975 of JAAAKQ030220883.1, read as the reverse complement.
ATCAACTGATTTCGAAGTCGAGAGTTCTGAGGTTCAAATCCTAGTAAATGTAGTTACTTTTATATGAATTTGAATACTAGATCGTGGATACCAGTGTTCTTTAGTGGTTCCGTTTCAATTAACCACATTTCACAGTAGTGGTTGACCTTTTTTTTTTCTTTTTTTTTTTGTTTAACCTCCGGAACCACAATTAAGTATAACTTCAGAGGGATGAGATGAATGAATTGTAGCGTGTATGAAAAATGCCATGCCTGACTGGGATGACGGTCAACCACTACGGATGTAGTGGTTGACCTGGGACTGTACAAGACTACTGTTGGATAACAGTACATCTTGATTCTTTGATAAATTCTCATTCACCAAATGACTTGGTATTTTTTTGTTTACTAACAATGCTGACTTAACAATAATGGGAGCTGTGTGGGAGTGTATAAACGTGTCAATATGGTGCCTGCGTTGATGTTTTGTTCTAGACTGCATGCAGTAGCCCACTGGGCTGGTATATTGCTTAATGTAACATTGCGCAAATCAGCTGACTTCAAAGACGAAAGTTCCAAGGTTCAACCTAGTACAGGTAAGTTCTTTTATATGGATTTGAATACTAGATCGTGCATAGTGGTTGGGTTTTCAATGAACCACACTTCTCAGTAGTAGTCAACCTGAGATTGTATAACACTGTATTCTGTATTCATTCACATTCATACGTATCATCCTTTGAAGTAATAAATTACGGTAATGCCAGAGGCTAAAAGAAAAAGAAAAACAGTGACTGTGGTATAGAAGACAGTTTTGTTTGACAGTTCTGAATATTGATTATAAATTTGGCACAATGTTAGGGGTTATGCAAAAAAAAAAGAAGAAAAGTAGATACAATGTATCATCAGTTTCAAGACAACTGGTTGGAGAATTATTTTACTCTGAATACAGGTTTAACTATTTACTATGATGAATTCATCAACAAGAAATAAAAATTGAAGAGCCACTTCAAGATATTCAGATCACCAAAAATTGATAAGTAACTACAAAATAATGCAATACAGAAGTTGAAGGACTTAGATACCCTGCAGCAAATGTTCAAAAAGAAAATAACAGCTCCACATTATTGTTGAATTGGCATTGTTGGTAAACAAAAAAATCCTAAGCATTCAATTACCAAGTCATTTGGTGAAGGAGAATTTATCAAAGAACGTCTGCTGGATGTAGCAAAGGTACTCTGTCCTGAAAAGTAATGATTTCAAGAACATTAGTCGAGACATACTGTTAGGTGATAACGAAAATATGGCTGATAGAATCTAATGAATATAAATTATGGCTGATTATATCGAAAAAGTTTAAAAGAGAAAATTGCTAGATTGAAAGCATTTACAATCTGTGCTTTGGATGATAGCACAATTAGCAACATTTATTATACAGTTTTAATAACTATAACGGATTTCAACATCACAGAATTATAATGTTGGGTTTAAATTTATTTATTATCTGGTATTTGTATTGATGCAATGTTTGGTGTACAGAATGGATTTATTGTAGTAGTTTGACACTGGAATAGATTAAACAAATTTTCATTGTATTATCAAAAAAAAAAATTGATTAGATTTACAAATATTATGGAAATTGTAAGCCAATATTAACTAGTTGTCACATAAACTTAACCACTCCAATGAGTATATTTGTGAAACTTTTTTTCATATTATGCAGTTGTGTCATATTGTGAAGTAAAGTGGTTCATCAAAGATAAAATCTTAATACAATTTTATAATAGGATATGACTGCAGATTATAAGGGCATAAAGTGAAACATATTAATCAAGTAAAAAGTTGATCAATAGCTGTGTGATTTAGCTGCATTCCTTGTACATGTTCATCAGATAAGAGCAAAAAATTATCGCTTACTCAACTCATAATATCTCTTAACATTGTTATGACAATGAACTAAAGGAACTATTAGATCAATTTGATACAAAATTTTGACTTCTAAAACAGCCTCCATATCAGTAGTATATTTGTCTATATAATGGATGCTGATACAAAAAATGTAGCAGAATACTTACAGATAGAAGTTAATGTGCTTCAGTTGGGATTTCGTACTTAAATCACACTTTGTTGGATTATTTTAAATTTTATTTGGTGGAAGAAAAATATACAAATTTACCCACCTTTTCAAGAAAAATCATTCATCATTTTGGCAGCAAATATATGTATGAACAGTTCTTTTTTAAAGATGAAATTCAATGAATCAAAAGTTTGGGAAAGAATGACAAAAACCTCAAAAATTCTACGCGATTATTCACATAATTATTTGGTAATAGCAACACCAATATTGAAAGTCTTATAGTTCAAGTACACAGCCAATCTTCACATTAAACTGTTGTCTTCATTAAATTGTAAAATTAATGTAGAGCTTCATATCAAACCATAATAAATAAATTAAAGATGAAGTAGCAACTTGTTTTAATTCATTTAATATTTTCTTTATTTGCCCTTGACACAAAATGATAATTTGGCAGCCAAATTAGGATAGGTTGTTCTTGCCTGATTTAGAATGACAAAACAAATATGTTAACCTTTCAGTCCTTAATAAATAAACCATCCCTATCTAGTACACAGCATCTCAATATCTTAAATTACATGCCAAAACAAAAATTTTCCCAAAGGGGTATTGTGTCTCTAATTACTTCATTTTTAAAAGTCTCTCTACTGAACCAGTTTTAATAATTTAAAAAATAAATATAACTGTTAACCATAAAAGTCAATTACTTTAGGGAATTCCAGCATAACTTGCTTAAAAACTCTAAATAATTGAAACCTAGCATTTCTCATTATTATTTGATCAGTCATAGAATGACTGATAAGAAAGAAATATCACTGGCCTTGATCAAATTTAAGAAAGGGGACAGCTTCCTACAAATCCACTTTTGTTTATTATTTGGTAGGTTGTTTTGTTATATTTGCTGTCCTTTTCTGTATCATATCAATTGTTTCTTTAGTAAAGCAACTGAATTTAGCTGTTAATTTTTTAATAAAATTCATCTATGCAATAATTTTGCAGACCAAGTGGCACCTGGTTTGCTATGAAAACTATCGAAGTAAACCTGCTCTTATGTTTCATATAATGAAAAAAAAAAAAAAATCATTGGTAATATATCTATCAGCCATTAATGCTTCTTCTATAAACATCAAAATGATCTTATTAGTTAAAAAAATTTAATTTTAAATTTAAAAAAATGGTAATATTTGTTAACTTAATTTCATAGATAAATTTGATGTTTGTTAATTTGGTAAAAATTTCAATAAAAGAAGTGTTGTAGTTAAAGAAAATACTGTTAATTCACTTTTACCATTCATCTTTCTAGGTTACCCACAGACAAGTCCAGAGATGAGGTTATCCATTATTGTTCCATCTAGCTGTTTATAAAATTTAAACAAATCTAATTTCTTACAGAAACTAGTTAAACCTTATATATTCCTCTACTTCACATGATTCAATAGCAGTTATCTCAACCAATCTTTCAAAATCTCCATTGTTTCCTCTTGTCAGATTGTCGGGTTATAGTACTGTAAAATCTAAAAAGATAAAATTTTCAAAGTTATTTTAATGGAAAAAAAGATGACGGTTACTGTAAACCAAATAAGCAGTTGTATGTAATTTCTACACAAATATATTTGTTAAGTCAGCCTCCATGGCGCGAGTGGTAGCATCTCGGCCTTTCATCTGGAGGTCCCGGGGGAAAAAAAAAATTTTTTTAAACAAAAATATCAGCATATTACATATCAGTGGCTTACCAATTTCATCTGCTTGATTTACAAAATGAAATAAATAATTAACATAACATGAAATCTTTTTGGAATTACGTGAATGGTAATTTGAGGCAGTACCAACAAATGACTCATGAATATGAGGGCATCAAGATCACTGATATTAAATTTTTGCCTCTATCATAATGCCAATTCAGAGAGTACAAATTTGAAGCTGAAAGTAGTTTCTTAAAGATGAATGTGGTAGCAGTACCCTTAACAAAAAATTTTAATAGAAATTTTTTAATTTAGCATCCTAAAACAGATGTAAACAGTTAATTTGTTTAGAAAAATTTTCTATTAGTCAGGTTATTTATTCATTTTCTTATAGAGTCCTCAATATATAAAACATAATTATAATACTACATTCTCATTTTCCTACATCCAATCACAAAAAACAAAAAAAAATTAATTTCAAATTACAATTGCTATTTATAAATGAAAAGGATAAGGTTCTCCTTATTTAGTGTACAAAAAACCCCTATAACTGCATCAGACCTGAAAAAAGGAAAGTTTTTGAAGTTAAGTTGAGAATCAAAATCATTGTATTATAAAGTTTTGTGGTTAGAAAAGATCCCGGAACACCAGCCGAGAACAATTAAGTTTTATTTCACACTGTGTCAGACAGCAGCTGCATTAAACTATAGCACAGGCCAAGTTGTTATGAGCTTCAGTATCATGGTCTCAGCAAAAGAGAAAGAATAGTGCATGTACCCTGATTCGCAGAATCAATATCAGTGATTGTCGTCAAAGAAATTATACACAGGTCAATCGTAGGAATTCTTTAAGGGGCAAAATTATACATAGATGATGTAAACAATTTTTGGAAACTAGAAGGGTTCTGAAAGAACACTCACAGGCCTAATACAAATGTCAAAAACACAGAAAGAATTCAACTGTTTTCCAACGGAATTCCAAAATATTCAGTCTATAGTGATAGTCATTAACTAAACATTTCGAAAAGCACTACCCTTGATGTTTACAGGTGATTATAGTTAATGCTGATAAACACACAGCTACTCCATTAAATTAAATCTGATGATAAGCTATAAAGAGTTCAATTAGTTAGAAACATGTCAGACTTCATTTCTGTTATTGAAAACTATCTGTAGTATATTTTATTTTCTGAAGAAGCAACCATACATGTTCATGGAATCCTGAATCGCTAAAATTGTTGAGTAAGGAGCTCAGAAAATTTACACTAAATAGTGGAATTCGTCACAATTGCCCAAAACTGAATTGTGTGATATCATGCATAATCAAATTTCTGAGCCATTTTGGTACTTGATATCTTAGAGAAGTTTATGTTTCTTAATCGTGCAGAAATTCTGCAGAATGCACTTCATGACAGATTTTCAGAAGGCTGGATAACAAAGAAGCTCCCATCATTTGGTTACCATGTAGTTCCAATCTGACTCAAATTTGATGAATTTCTTCTGTTGGGGCTACATGAAAGACTTCATTTACTAAGAAAAGATACAGTCACTTGACTAACTGTGTCAAAGAATAACAGCAGCAATGGAATCAATTCCTGCAGACATGCTCACCAGAGTGTAGAATGCGGTAGATTATTGGTTTGACATCTGTAGGGTTGTATATATATGGTACTCATGCCGAGTTACAGGTAAAAAAAATTATTTTCAAGTAATTAAAAAAATGTGTTTGTAGTTCTAAATGAACTAAAGTAAATTTAATTTAACACTGCATAGTTCTTTTTCAGACACCTGGTATAGAATATTCATTAGAATCAGTAACTGTTTGAAATAAACTGTTGATACATACAAGCCGAAAAATGAAGTTAGAAATAGATATCATAGTGCCAAATAATTGAATAATTACTCCAGCCAAAAAAATATGATTAAGTATAGTTTTTCTAAATGTTATTAAAAATAAACTACGTTAAATAAAGGAAAAAGCACTAGTAAAATTGACAAGTATTCAAACTATGTTACGTAACACAAAAACAAAAAAAAAAAAAAACACTGAATTTTTCATAAAATTTCATTTAACTTTCAAACAAAATAAATCAAGATTTTCAAAATATGGTTTATATTATAATTTGCAATAAATAATATTAAGGTTTGTAAAAAAAACTGCAAAATATTAATTTTATGATTTTTTCACTTACATATTCTATTTTCTGAGTATAATACATAAACGCGTAGTGTAACACACCAATACAAAAATGGAAAAAAAAACAGTACATAATGAAGTCAGGTAAATTATCAGTTTTGCCTCGTAAAGATAATGACTGCACAGTGGTTATAATGTATGCCCAGAATGTAATTTAGTGACAGTACAAAACCAGCTACATTTTTATTTTTATAATATATTCAATTGTTCATTTAGACATTCAGGAACACTTACTGTGGTCAAACATAACTACTATTTTTTATGTTAGTCGGGATTTCAGTTAAGAAACTGGAATTTTACACATTATTCTACTTTTAGTACTAACAATATTCTTTTTTAAAACTAAAATAATTTTAACTCAAATTATTTTATTTTCTATTCATATTATTAAGACCAAAACTATATTTTCTATACAGCTTACACAGCTAAGTACATTTTAAGCATAGTGTTTGTAATAATTGACCATTCATTATTTATACTTTGCGAGATGATAATATGCTGATACCTTATACATAGCAAAATGAAAATAGACTGTGCAATTAAATTTCACCATCATATCAATATGACACTGGAAAGGAAGATGTGAAGCATAAAAAACAAGAAACAATTTTTGGAAAATGTAAAAATATCAAAAATGTAGATAAAAAGCATTATTAGGGAGAGAAGGAAAAGCAAACACAGTGGAAGGAATGTAACGTGGAATTATTAAGAGATAAAAAATTGTTAGGTAATATTTTGGAAGAAAAATAAATTGATAGTAGAAAGATTACACTGATATTAATGTTAGACTTTTGAAAGATTTATCAGGCATGATGTACCATCAGAATTACTGTCTTATTTAAGAGAAATACAACAATACACGAGGATTGTTTTCGGCCTCGCACAGAGACGGTGCAAGTATGACCAAATGAGTATATTTGTCATTTATGATCCTTAGATAATGTGCTGTAAAGTTCCAGACACGTCTTAGTTGCTTATTTATGGCAATCAAATAAAGCAAACAAGTTTTGACATTTTCTGAAAATAGATTCTTGTTACTTGTTCTGAAAAATAGAAACTGTTATAAAGTACTTTGTTTAAAAAGTCTTTGTACTTTGTTTAAAAACCTTTGATGGACATATGAAAAGTGTTAAGATTCCTTTTTAAAGGAAAAAAGCAAAAAAGCAGGTTGCTAAATTTAAATGTTGTACATTGAATCAAGATATTAAATGCTTAAGACACTCAGAAAGTGCTATAACCAATAAAAACTAAAATAATCAGAAATCACATTCAAATAATCAGAATGTCGCATTAACTGATCGTCAACTGAAGATACACAAACTTGCTGACGTTGCAAACATCTCAATAGACTGTGTTCACAACAGGTATGAAAAAGATTTCCGTTTGATGGGTGCCACATTTGTTAAGAGTTGACCAAAAATTTATCTCAATACTTCTCAAGCAGCGTGTTTAGACTTATTTAAACGTCCTTCTGCTGAGTTTCTTTGACATTTTACAACATTATATGAAACATAGATTTACCACTACAAACAGTGGGTGGGAGCAGATCAAACTGCACCAAAGAAAGCTAAGGTTCCGTATGCAAGGCAGTCATGGCTATGATTTTTTTTGAAACTAGCTAGAAAAAAGTGGGACCATTACTACGCTTTGATAATATACCAACTGAAGGTCACTATTCAAGCTAAACATCCACATCTAGCAATAAATAAAGTGCTCTTTCATTAAAATAATGCACACACATTCCTGGTTACTGACCTTCATGACCTAACCTTTGAGATGCTTTTACATACGCCATATTAGGTTCCCAGTGATTACTTCCTTTCTCCAAACCTGAAGAAATGGCTGACTGGATAAAGATTTACTTCAAGTGATGAGGTTAAAGCTGAGACAACCAAATATTTTGCAGACTTGGACAAATTGCAACACACTGAATGTATTAAAAAGTTGGAAAGTCATTAATTTAAATATACTAAATATAAATGAATGAATGGAAAGGTTATATTGTGTTTAAAGGTTACTTGTGATTATATTAAAAAATAAACATTTCTCAAGAATCTTGTTTTCTTTGTAGGTTAAGAACTTTCCAAATAATCCTCTCATACAGTACTGTGAAGAGATTATGAGATTGGAAAAGTAGCCACCAATTTAAAGAAAAGTAATTGCTACCATACCAACAAAAGTAGGGGCAGATAAGTATGACAAGGTTAATTTTCAGATGAATAGAATAACAGATGGTGTTTTAGTTGATTAAAAAAGAACATGGATACAAAGGCAGCATTCAGACTCAACTTAAAAAGCAGGCTTATGAGGAAATATCCATCTATAAGGCAATTATAATTATGGAAAAGTCATTTGGTAAAGTAGAATGGAATAAAATGTTCAAAAGTTTAATGAAAATTGGACTGAAAAACAGGAAAAGAGGACTTTACAAAAATCTGTATGAGAAAGTAGAAAAAATCATAAGAGCAAAATATAAGGAAAGGCAAGTTCATACTCAGAGGGCAAAGAAGAAAAGTCTGAATTCATTGTTCCTTTTCAACTTCTTAATAAAAATAGTTGAGAAACTAAAGGCTAAATTTCATATGAAGGAATTATATTTTGAAAAAAAAATCTGTTAAATTCACATATCAGATTCTTTTGGTAGAAGCCAAATGTAAGTTAGAAAAACTTTTGCAGACAAAATGGTTGGCCAAAAATTTTACATCCAGGTCTAGTTAATCTTGTTCAAGGATGTATGGAAAATAAACATTGGAATATGTAAAAATAGTAACAAGGGATAGTAGGATTTAGAAATTATGTTGAGGTTAAACAACTGGCACAGAACTGAAAGTTATGGAGAATAGTGCCAAAGCAATCTTATGTCTAAGAAAATCTCTTTATGAATAAAACACAATCTATATCAGTAAGTATAAATACACAATAACATCAATATAAAAATAATTAACAGCTAATTAATATAAAGCAACATTTTTAACAGCTCAATATTTTTTATTAAATTGTGTAGAATCCCTTTTTATCTTGGAGGGGAATCAATGACATTAAATTCTTTACATCAGGTTTCATTAACAAATTTTCACTTTTTATCTACAGTCAAAGAATTGTAATTTGGAATCGATTTCTTAGGACACTTGTTTCCTAATGGGACACTTTATATGTAATATTTATGTAAGAAACAGTCACACGTATACATAAATTTTTGGAATTAAAATAATTAGGGGTCAATGTATATGCCAAACCTTACAATAAAATGCTACATTTTTTTGCATATTAAAGTAATGATTTATTATTATAATTATATCAAAGAGATCATAAAGAGAAATAGTGGATAGTTTAGTGACATATTCATATAATTAATGGAATCATTTACAATTAAAAAATAATGTTTTCATTATGTCTTAATTATAACACTGCATAATATGAATTCTATCTTGCCCACTTCAACAAGTACAGAGACAACATATATGAGCACATAATTTGTTTTTTGTATTTGCAGAATTGACAAAGAATGTATTTTCATTTCATACAATCTCAATAGTAAGTAAACTAAGGATATGTAAAATGAAGAATCACAGATGTCACTTCTTACAACAAAATAATAACTTCCTTACAACTAGGATACCAAAAGTGCCAGGAGCAAAAAATCTTGCTATAATAAGTTTATATCTGCGCAACCTATTTTTACAAACCTACTTGGTTGTACAGTTCTGTAATTTATATCAACAAGATTTGCCTGTTTGTATTACCACAAACTTTAAGGTTTAACACTTTAAACCTTAAAAATACTTTATTTAAGGTGTGTAACACCTTAAATAAAGTATTTTTTTTTTTTTTTTTTTTTTTTTTTAAATAACCTCAAAATTTCCACCAATCACAAATAAGTTTTTCACTGACATAACACTTAGCTTCTACTTCACTATTAATAAAATAATCTTCATCGTAGATTTTTTAAAACAGATAAACAGTAGACTTTTTTTTTCCAGAAAAACAGACAAAAACAAAATTCACAGGAATATATATAATGTGTATATTTATAGTAATGAGTTGAGGTTCCCGGTGCTAGTGTCACATTCCTGAAGTAAGCATACTAACAGATATAACTATTGCAATAATTTAAACTAAGTTTTATGGTAGATCCTTAAAACTTCAATTATGTTAGTAGATACTTAAACAGATTAAATGATCCTTCATTTAATTATGCAGAACCATCATCAAAGTGAAATTCAACTTAAGCCAGGATTCATGATGTGTGTGAGTGTGTAGTATGTTTGTCTATATAGATATATATTATTTGTGGTTAAATAAATTCAAATTATATCTTAACAGTGTAATTAAATCTTAATTCTTGTCAATTAATAGCCAATCTTAATAATATTTTAATATATCAACAGATTTAAAATTAAAACCTTTCTATCTGTTCTAAATATAGTTTTAATCTATAATTAATATAAAAAAAAAACACAAACTGAGTCTTAATAATAATATATTAAGAGTCTCTACTGTGGTTTACAATGACAAGTGAGGATTTATGTTTTGGGACAAGTGTGGGAGATGGTGAAGGTGAATTAGATTCGACTTCAGTGCTGCTCCCAAGTACTTTCTCTCTTTCCATTCTCTGCTTGCTGAATTTGCCCATACCAGGTCTATATATCTCTATGCTGGGACGGTCCTAAAAAAATTAAATCATTTCAATTTACAATTTTAAGATACACTTGCCAGTAAAACAAAAAGTTATGAATTTGAATGTTAGTCCATCAGCCAATACTAAAATTGAGTTCTGATACAAATTTTGAGTATACATACCAGTTCACTGTCAGTTATAGATATATGTAATACAAATACATAACAACAAAGTATGATTTTTTTTTTTCACAGAATGTAGTTTTCAGAGATGAATAATATAAATATAATAGAGTTGGGAAATGCAAACAAATTTTTTTCTACGAAATTTTGACAAAAGTTTTTACATGGATGGTTCGCTGTGAACAATGCCAAACTCTAGTGGCTAGATAATGTTCCTTCATGAGTGCAAGAAAATTTTTATTTTTCCCATTAAGGCAAATTACTGAAACCTTGTGTGGATGGATTATATTGTAGTTATTGATTATAACAAATGGTATAAGTCTAGAGAGTTGCAACTCTATTAAAGGTTATATCAGTAAAATAAGTTTCCATCAAAACAGTAAAAACATTTTTCATCTATCTTACTAACTTCCCCAAATGTTCAAATGAGAAATATCACTTTACACAAAATAAATCTTCATAATTTTAAACATTAACATTTATTAAACATTTTAAGTTAATATCATTGTCTGAATACATTGTTTTTAGTTTAATTATGAAAAAATTATAATATAAAATTTATTCATTACAAATTTATTACACATCATTAACTGAACTTAGGTATGAAAATAACAAGAGATATATTACAAATGTCACAACCAGATCTCTTTGGATGTTTTCAATACCTAAAAATTATCTTGCACAGATTTCTCTGAATAGTCATGAAGAATTCATCACTAAGATGAAGCTGATCTCAACTATTATTCATATGTAATGGTCCAATCAATGAACACAAGCTCAATCTACTCTCCTCTCTTTTGCTGTTTTAACCTACGAAACAACCATAAGGTGTAACTTCAGAAGATGACTGAGGATATGTATGAATGTAAATGAAGTGCAGTCTTATACAGTCTCAGGTCGACCATTCCTGAGATATGAGTACTGTAACCCAACCACCAAAGAACATCTGTATCCATGATCTAGTATTCAAATTTGTATAAAATAACTGCTTTTACTAGAATTTGAACCTTACGATGCACAACTTCGAAATTACCTGATTTCCAATGACAAGTTCACCAAGAGACCAACCTGGTTCACCACTAGAACAACACTGTAATAAAGACCCGGCCCAAATAGTTAGTTGTTTTGGCATATAAGACTAAACGTATCTTTCATAAAGATGTTTCCCCAGATGATTCCTCCCGTTTAATGGAAATGTATAAATTTGTAAATTTTTGCAAAAGCTTATACACAGATGGTTCGCAGTGGACGCTGTTCTACCAACATTTTTCAGTCTTTTTTTGTCCTCAAGACTTTATCATACCAGTCCTATGGATTATTTATAAAGATGTAATCACATTGACGGTTATTAAATGCTTAGCGCATGATTGTTAATGCAATTAACATTTTTATTTATTTTTCTTATAGTCAGATTATGAATGGGTAGTTGCTCTTTGATAATGTAAAATATAACTGTTAATGAAAACCCAATGTGTTACCAACCATCCTCACATCCACAAACAGGTACCACCAGTCATTGAGGTTTTTTCCAATTAAAATAATATCTTCCACAAAATTTACAATTTTGTTAATTTATTAACAATTTTATTAAAAATGGAGTGGTCTCAACCAAAATTTAAAATATTTCCTATAGAACTGTAATAAGCATTTTTTTTTTCAGGAGAATTTTTTTAATAATGCCATTAATTTTGCAAATCTACATTCTGCATTTTTATAGTAGAAAGAAGTCTGATAAAAAAATTTTAAAAAACACTTTACAGTTGTTTCCAGCAACTGATACAACAGCTGTCGGGATAAGCTGCATTTTTTTAATAAGAAATTCTACAACACCTTTTAATCAACTTGTTAATGACATAACAACACTTTCTTATATGTTTATCCTTCAAACATTTCTTATTAATACTCTTGTATATGCTGTATTAATCTTACCATTACGGCTATTTTATATATATATATAAAAATATACGGAGTGTATCAAAACTGTACGGCAATCTCTCGGAAACGGATTCTATATCTAAAAATCAGAAAAAAGTTTCCAATAAACATATGCCTGAAAACGTTTTGTTAGCGAATTTTGGCTAGCGAAAGATTTCGCCTGGTTTTCAATTCCTCCCATTAAATAACACATCACTGAAATTCTGGGAACCCAAATTTAGTGGTAAATGTTATGGTTTTTATGTTTTTTAGCCTGAAAAATTCAATAAAATAGTCCCAACACTGTATTCTTTGCGGCTTTTGAGAAAAATGG